>VDFB02383164.1:0-54537 GCA_007258455.2 Sequoia sempervirens | reverse complement strand
CTAAACAACTATACAAGGAATGAAACCACCTCGAGAATGCCCCCAAAGAACATTGGTAACAGTATGATGAAACACTGCTTTGTTAATTCTTTCGTAATCCATTTCCAAACACCAAATTTGCCACAAATAAGACTAGAATAACCATTTTGTTGAATCTGCATTCTCGGTGTCACCATGGCAAGGGTTTCACAAACCCTTCTCTGCCCTACCTCGAGCATGAGCCAAAAGGGATGAAGAATGAAATGCATATCATAAGATAAACCTTCTGTATACCCTTTTTAGGGTTATGAAATATTATGCATTTTGATGGGATTTTTGTTCCATTTCAAACAAAAAGAAATCTTATAACCTTTTATACTTGCTTTCCTTTTTAAGTACCACATGCTGGGTTATGACTTTAGATGGACCATGCCACCCAAACCAACTTGGAATGCTATAAGCAAAAACAACATATGAAGCAATGTAACCACTAAACACCTTTTGTCTAGCATAATGTACCTGTTCATAACAAATTGAAGGCATATATATGAAATAATCAACTTATACCATTTTGCCAAGAATATCAACTGATCACAAAGAAAATTCCCACTGATAATGTACCATGTCACTCAAGTGAATTTCACTGAGAAATTAAAATATCATTACCATGCACCATGATTAATATAAACCGAAACTGCCTTGAACACTGAATATTTTTATTGCCCAAACAACATGACAAATATTGCAAACAGAACAACCTTTTGTTATAGGTAGATCAACATTAATATGCATTGCAATGATCAATGAGATCATAAGAACTTGATTTCTGACATAATGCCAACCAGAGAATGCCAGAGAGGACAACAGTCTCTTCTTTATTACATATAGATTTTTGTAGTTTAGAGATGAATTGTTAAGTATATTCAGTTGCTTGTTATCATGTATTTGGTGTAAGTACATGCCCAACTCATATTCTATTGTTATTTTAATGTGTTATTTCTCTTGGTAAAATTTGAATTTGTAACCCACTATATTTAACACCAAGCTTGGAATTTTATGATCAACCCTACTCTCAAAATGATAAACACCTTTCACTAGTAGTTTTGGAGTAGGTTAGTAGTTTGTACGCACCTCACGATTTAGTGATTCATCCAAGTAAGCATATTTATCTAGTTAAATAGTTATTATCATAGAGAATCATGTTTTGCATACCCCATTCTTAAATTTGTGCAATGATGCCTTAAAAGAGGTTTTATGTAAGTAGGCTAGTCTTTGGTCTAGTGACAATATATGGGGCGAAGCATACATTGGATACTACTACAACACTTTTAATTTGGCTATTTTTAGTTGTGAATTAATCGTATTAATGATACCTATAGGAAGAAAAGGAGAGAATACCACTCCTAGTAATTGGTCTTAAATAACTCACATTGTGTCAAGATGAGTTGATCAATCCCCCTTTAGGACAAAGTTTTCCTAGTCGTGAAGTAGATTAATTCCTTTAGTAGAGTCAATAAATTTTTTAGGATCTAATATTAAGTGCTTAGGGATATGATATTATAATGTACATAGGTGGATGGAGATGCCAACATGTGACACACAACCCTTAAGTTAGTTATATTGGGTCATGTGGACAACTTGTCTAATTAATTGTCTTAGGTGATGATTAGGCCTTCATTAGGATTACTCCTCCATTATATTATTAGGATAAGGTCCACATAAATGAAGTGGTTATCATTGTAAGGATGTGTGTTGATTATGTTATTATTTGGGATAGACCATGGATATATAGCATGGAGTGGCTTTTTCCATAAGGAGTATTATATGGTGTTACCCTACCTCAAGGGTTTATTCTATTTCTTTATATTTTAGATATTAAGGCATCTTGACCCACAAAAAACCTCTTGTGTATTGGTGTGTGATCTTTCTTTTGCATTATATTATTACAATTATTATTTGTGTGGATTGTAACAAGAAAGCATGAGAGGATCCACATGTGGGTCTTTATAAAAAATGTATATATCATTATTGTGCATATAGAAGTCTATGGATTCCATTGAGCAAATATCACTAGAATACATGTGAGGTAATAAGTTGTTGTATTCATCAAGAGAATATAAAGAACTATCAATGTGTCAATCATTAAACATTTCATTGATAAACCATGAGTCATAAGATGGGAATGAAGGACTATCAACCTTGTGTCAAAGTGAAAAGGATGCATCATGTATAGGCACATCATTAATGATAAAAGTACAATCATAATAAGGATTACCCCTATAGTAATCAACATGGTAATCCCAAACTTAATGTGCATCTCTAGGCATGGGTGCATTATCATCACATGCAAATGAAGATGAAACATACATATCTAGATCAACACTAGGGACCTCCATGAATAATAGTGAATTAAGAGAGTCACAAGGAGGGCCATCCATATATGAAATAAAATCTATCTTGCTCACTAGGTATAACATCACATGAGTTGAGATACCTAGTTGTATCAAGAGTATATATGAATGAAGTAGTAGCTAGGTCACAATTATAGGCCACAAAAGATGTAGCATCACAAAGTGTTGTGATATAAGAGGTCAAATTAGTAAGGGGGAGAATGTATCCATGATAAAATGATGTAAATCACTTTCAAATTCAAAAATCATAAATATAAATGGTATATAAACTCTAAAAATAAACCCTAGTGAGGTAGCCAAATGGTATCAATGTGGGTAAAAGATAAGATATACAAATAAGAAGCAAACCCCAAAAATAAGGGTGTACCAACAACACACAAGCATGAAAAGGGAAGAGTTGATATGAAAAAAATATGTGAAATAAAAATTGTAGATTTGAAAACCCCAATGATGATGAGAAAACCTAGGAATAATTTAGGTCATGCAAGATTGTAGGGTTTCATAATAAATGTAAAGGATTCTTAAGTGTGATTTAAACTAAATCGATAAGATGCATACAAATAAGCACAACTTGATCTAGATCTAATAAGTGATGAATTTGGGCCGATGAATTGTCAAATTTAATTCTAGGAGCCTATAAAAGAATACAATTGACATAGGCACTTAGCTCATTGATAAAAAACCATGTATCCCTTTGATGAAGATTCCAAACCTTGATTTTTTTTCCCTAAAAAATGTGATATTTTCTATCAATGAATTACATAAGATCTTGTGTTGACTTTTTAGCTTATCTAAGACCAAATTCATGGGCTTGGGTGTAGTATATAGTTGTATATTATGTTAGAATTGTGAAACAAGCACAAAACCACAATCCACGGGATCAAATACAAACAAAGACACCTTCCACGCAAGAGATCTACAAACAAATATATGCAATTATCTTCAACAAGAAAAAGCTACAGAAGAGAGAAAACTTTCAAGAAGATATGAAAGCTATAGATATTCTCTCATTTTTTAATTACAATGAGATCAATCCTTATAAAAGGAGATCAAGAAACCCTAAAGCGAAACCTAAAAGGGAAACCCTGGTGTGCACACTTAATAATTAATTATTAACGTGCCTAAGTTTAGCTTAAGTAACTAAAGTGATAAGTGAATTAATTAATTAACCAATATGATTAAATTAATTAAGTGAAACAACTTATCACTCTAACATATTATCCCTTTGTATTTGGATTTGACCCTAGATAATGTGTGGTTCTCCTTTGTTACTTGCTTAGTTGAGCTTCATTTTCTCTACTCCTCTTTATCATCTAATAATTGTTGATATTTGAAAATGCCTTTGAAGGGCTGTCGTATTGCAAGGAGATGTGTTCTCTTAGTTTAATCATTGAAATTTATGTAAAATTTCAAAGGTAACAGACAAGAGCTCTAAATTGATGTATACAAACTTGTTACTCCTTTTAATGTACCAAATCTAAATATTTTGCTATTGCTTGCAATGCTCCTCCAATCCTTTAGGATGAGAGAGGACATGTGGATTCTAGATGTAAAAAATTAATGCTAATGAATACCTATAAATACTACCAGATAAAATTAAATTTCATAACACGTGTACTTTGTCAACCTAGGGCAAGAAAATAAAGGGGGCCAATAATAATCATGTCTATGTATATAATGACTAAATTGAGACAAGTGTATAGATAAGCATATTAAGTATAAGGGTTAAGTGAATGTATTGGGGTATGTGCCTCTGAAGATAAGGTGGAGGATAATTATGTGGTAATACATATGTATAATGATAGATAAAGGTTAGGGGAATGAACCTAATCTCGCACAAAATTGTGACATTTATCAATATGCATATATCAAAACATTTTCGTAAAATAGATAGAAAAATAAACAAGAAATAATATGAGAATTATTAATTTCACCATTATACAAGTATATTATCCAAATTTCAATTGGAATCTTAAAAATCCCCCCACCCCCCTACAATAAATAAATAAATTATATAGCATATAATATAATACTTTTAATGTCTACGAGGCCAAAGATAGTCTATTGGACAATAAACCCTACTATTTTTGCTTTGTGAAGTGCTAATCTTCTACCATTCAATTTGATAATGAACTCTCATTATATCGACCATCTCCTCTTTGAAGAAATCATGAAAATAATTCACCACTAAAGTATTAATGTGCTTGACTTGGATTCTTTGTAAACTTTACAATTCAAAATAAAATATTTTCTATTTCGACTGCTTCGATTGTATAAAAGATACGTACCCTTTTTTCCCACACTTTTTTGAGCTTTTCCATCTATTTGTAAACATCTAAAGAAGAGTGAACTACACCTAAATAAGAGTGGATAGATAGAATATGTTGTTTCTATACTTTAGAGCTAATGGAGACAAAATGACACTACATTATGGAATGCCAAACTTACATGGATATTCAGGCCAATTACACTGAGATTTTAAATGCGGACACCTTGAGCAACTTGTTTGAAGTAGAGAAAAGCACAAAAAGTTTTGATTACTTGATTAAAATACATAGGAGAAGATCTACGATCCAAAAGGAAAGGGAGCTCAAGTAATTGTTGAGTTGGTGGTTTGTTTGTTCTCGGTTGTTGTGGTGTTTTGTTCAGTTGGTGATTTGAGGGTCCCATAAATTGTTTGACCTCATAGACATTATTAAAAACCTTCATTCATTCATTCAAGACATAATAAATTAATTCTCAAAACTTAGACAATAAGAATCATCTTTAGTATAAGATATATTGACCTCTCTATAAGCCTTTTTGTGGATGGTTCTTTATATATATACAAGACCCAAGCCCAACATCTACTATAAAGATTTCCCCCATTTAATGCTTGCTTGAGAAGCAAACTAGTGCCGTCGAGAGCACAACTGAAGGAAAAGTAGCCATTTATTTGTTTTGAGTTGTGAACAGCGAAAGCCATCAGCAGGGAAAATATGGATCGTGCAGAGCAATCACTGTCGCACCAAGTAGGAGGCGTTCACGATACACTGCGCTTCGGTCTCCCTGGAGTCAAGAGCGACATCATCGTATCGCACCCACTTCAAATCCTTCGCGAAAATGTACGACTTTAACTTCATGTTTGTGTTTAAACCTTAAAATTCAATCATCCTTACTCTGGAAAATCCATGGGGAAAATGTTGATCTACTTTCAATACTTTTGCAACATTTTATGACAGATTCACATAACTCTTTTTTTTTGTGACTTTAGAACAATTATACCATGATTGTCCACTTTTAATTTGGTACAGTGATGCCCTCTATTTTCTGGTAGACTTCTGTTTATAGAAATGATCGTTGAGGATGGTTTTATATTGTTTTTTCTTCAGTTAATTGGTAATTTGTTCATTAATTAAAGTCAAACTTTCTATGTCCATTACAAGTTTTTTGTTTTTTTTTGTTTTCCCTTATCAATTTGGCGCTGAAAGGGTGTCCTAATTGGTGGCTTTAGTTGCTTTGGGTTCATGGATTAAGAAGGATCTTGTATTTTATCTTAGAAAGAGTGAATCCCTTTTGTTCTCATGATTTTTTTTTTCCCGCATATAATCAAGGTTGTAGCAAAGATTTTTTTTTTTTTCATATTTACATCTTCAATTGTTTGTTAATTATTTAATTTTGAGAGATTATCTCTGCACTTACTCCTAGTGATTATGCATAATTCTACTTCTGACATGTTATCTGCTATCAAGACATATAAGTTTCTCAAAAAGCCTAGAGGAATTTTGACAGTCCAGAGTGTTTGTAGAGAGGGTTTGCAAGGTTGAAGAATTCCTTACAACTTTCTCAACCTATTTGGATATTTTTGCTATCAATTTATTCAATTTTAGTTTACATTTGTGCAAAAGAAGTTTTTATTTCAAGAAAGGATCTCAAAAGTCCTAGGCTCCCGTAGATTCAAGAACTGTAGCAGCTCTGTTTAAAATTGGTATTGGCTTAATTGTAGCAATGCCAATGTAAAAGTGTAATGCAACAAAAAACAAGATAATAAATTCACATGCAAGGTTTGGAAGGAGTTAGTCAGATCAATGGAACAGCAGGAAGGAGAATTCTCCAACAAGGAAGGAGAATTCTCCAACTATGAAATCAATTTCAGATGCAGTAATAGCAATTGTTGAGATTGCTTAGGATAGGCTCGAAACACCAAAATAGGAATTAAAAAAAATTGTCACTGAAAACCTTCGTGGCTAAGTGTACTAGAGGGGCCAACAAGTTGGATGTGACAAAATATGGGGTGTGGAAGTTAAAGATGGAGAATATCCTTACAGAGAGACCTATTGGAAACGAATGAGACAATGTTAGACACTAAGGAGGGCAATGATTTTGGCAGTTAGGGACATCATTATTTCCCATCTCAAAGATTGCAACAGGGCCTGAGGTTGTTCTACTCGAGAATTGGCCATACAACTTGAGATTTGATGGAGGAGAGACTATGATTTTAAAAGAAAAGAAGCATATCTTATTTATAAGTTATTTATATTTTTAAAGCATGTTCAGAAGAGTATAACTTTATCCAGTAAAGGTCATCTGAGCTTGAAGTTGTAAATCATAACCTTCACTTTTAATGAAATTTCTCAAGAAAGATTTTAGATTAAGTAGTTAAGCTAAAGAAATATGTTTCAGATTTTTATATACTATCTTCTAATGAAGGTAAAGAAAAACTATTTTAAGAATTTTTAGTCTTGAGTATCCTTGGAGTTTTATAGCCACAAATGTGCAATACCTAGTTTTGAAATGTTGCACCTGCTTTCTTTGCCTTTGATCTCTCTGAGATAATTGTTCATTCCACAATTGTTGGAATTTGCCTCCAACTCATCATGCATTGTGCAGCATGTGACTATTACTGGTTGGAGTCTTGTCGTGATGAATTTGGATTCAGTTGTGAATATTCTGAGGGTAATCTTTATTTGGAATTAGACTATATGTTCAAAGTGAGCACTATTTCTTAAATTATTTAATATATGTGATGTTATGTGCAATAATATTGCTGGTTTGCTGGGTCTTTATAATGTTAAGAAGAGTACAAAACTATTTTGTCCCATTTCTTTTTGTTTCTCAAGAAGTTGGATTTCTCAATCTTGTTTATTCAATTTTGTGAATGCTGGGCTGAGTAACTATGGGTTTGTGCTAACATTTACACTGCTATATGCTGGTTCAGGCCCAAAAGCAGCAGGCAGAAATGAAGCGGAATATTCTCGCAAATACTTATGGGTCTGCGTTTCCCTTAAAGATGGACATTGAGCGACAAATACTTTCAAGGTAGTGAGACATGATACAATTTGGTTTTATTTTAGTTTGCTGTTGAGGTAGCTGTAAGGTTGCAATATTAATCCAAGAATGTGTTGTTACTTTTTAGCATGTCTCTGCAATTTAAGTATTGTGCCTGTGAGGGCAAATTTCTTTCTATTCAATGTTTTGGCAGCTCACTTCACAAAGGTACTGGATATCATGCAGGAAGCATTGAAACCTCATACATGACTAGATTTGAGATGTGAGTTACTGTGTTTTTAATTAAATAATGAAACCTCATACACACCGCACAAAATGGTAAATTCATACTGAATTTTTCCTAAACCATCCTGACAAACGATTACAGGTTTCTACTCTTGAGTAAATACTCGAGTTTCATATGCCGCTGTCAAACAGAATGGGCTGTAGACCAAAACTCAGCCATTAATTTAACAAATTGTGAAATAGGGATGTAAAGGATATCCCATAGTCCCTACTTGTTAGACACGAGTTGTAGACTTAAATTTGATTGGCATTTAACAAATGGGTATGTGAAGGAAAATGCCTTGTCCTTAATTATATAACACAATTGTTGAGCTAAAACTGTGACTATTGTTTTCTGGAGTTGCAACCTGTTTGGGAAGGTTTTTATCTTTAAAAACTCTGATGAATACCTTGGATTCAATTTCAGAGTGACAATGCGAGCAGTTGGAATCTTTTACCTTGAATCTGAGTTTGTTTATCACTGAAAAGCTCACATTGATGGACCAAGCTAAATTTCAAGCCACATAAATCTTTGATCCTTATATATTTGCCCGAGTTAGCAGCCAGAAGATGGCAATTGGGCCTTTGACAGGAAACTGTAATATCCTGACGTCAAATTGCATGACGTATTAACTAAGTTTTTGGGTATGCTTAGCTTTAATGTCAACCAGTGCATATTTGTTGCACATGAAGCTCTTCTTGAACCTTGAAATGATAGATTTTGCATTCAAATGCATGTACTGGGATTAATATTATTGAAATATATTGGAATATTTATACAATACAATGTTTGTTGATGATCCCTTTCTTTCTCAACAAACCCCTATTCTATTCTATGTGAACGATTTCCTAAAATTCCTATCTTTGTGGATGTCAAAACAAATCACCCAACAACATACTAGAACAACAACTCAACAACCTAATACCAAGTGTATCCTACATGTTTGTTGTAACAATATGACTAATATAAGTTTAAATAAAATATTTAGTTAAACATATTTACTATTACCCTGATTAATAACCTACATTTACCACACCACTAGACCATGGCGTAGTACACATTCCTAACCAGAATTGTATAATTGCTGAGTCTCTCTTTTGTCTGTTATTGATATTAGTTATTACTGTTCTCTCATGCAGAATGAGATGGAATGAGATGAACTGACAGATGGAACATACAAAATAGCCATTGTCAAGACATTGACTGCCAAAGCATTTAATACCAATTCAAATTTTGAAGATTTGAACCTATGTTCTTAGACATTATTGTTGGATGCAGAATCGAAGCTTATGAGAATATATAGAGCAACATCCTTTGCTTGCAATATGGCTAGCTATAGAATTTTTTGATGTTTAGCAGATTGTAAGCACAGGTTAAAAACTCAAATGTGGCAAAAACTCAGCAGGCCTAAAATCTGACTCAGACTTGGCAAGAACATTAAAAACCCACATATTTACAAAATAATCTTAAAAAAAAGCATAAAACTGAATTTAGAGAACTGACAAGTAATCATTTATAGAACAAAAAAGAAGTTCAATACACATCATTATGTCATATAATCATAAATTACAAATCCATTTTAATATTTTTCCGTTGTTTAGTGTCTTCATCTTTCTCAATTTTCTTTGTTGATCCAAACTCTCCATCCAAGGCTGGCCCAACCTTGTTCCCTCGAGAGATGTCTCCAGTGAAGTTATGTGTCATCAACTTAGTCTCGCTGCAAGCTAAGTCTTTATATTTGTTCATTTCTCCAGCCGGCATGACTTCCTCATAGGATGCCTCAAGCTCTTCCTCCCTTTGAATTCTTTATGCAATCTCTCTCCATCCTGCATTCTCTTTAAAGTTGGTCAATTCCACAGATGTCCAGCCAGCGATGCCTTTCCAGATTTCGATCTCTATATCTTTCCCTCTGCTTATATCTTTGTTGTTTAAAGAGTGAGTAAATCTCCTCGAATGCAGACCTGATTTGGTGTGTATATAAACTGACTTCCCATATAGTTGATCTCCAAAGTTGATTCCTTGTCTAAAGGCTTGTAAACTTGATGTCCCCAGCATAAGCAGCAATAGAAACTTCTAGCGCTTCCTTCACAGGCCTGGGTTATTTACGGTGAAGTCCAAGGATATTAATATGGATATAAATACTGAATATCTTCCACGATTCCACAGGCTTCATTCAAATTGTCTGCCACTATATAATTCCCGTAGCCAACATATACTTATATATCTCTTTTCCGCATCTGTTCCAAAACTCGAACTAGTAGAGATATTATGAAACATATAACAAACATCCGTTGAGGATATATGATGAGCAGACGACAATCAAACCAGAATATAAGAGACGCCAACAATAGTACGTGATAATAGAAACTACAAATCCAATCACAAATAATCTTGTAACAGCAATTGAATGCAATCCCATCACCAGAGATGAGCATATACAACCGAGGCCTGTTATCCAACTATTGAAGATACTCTTGCTGGCACAATAAACTTATGATTCCCGATAAGTGACGGTTTCTTTTATACAACGCTTATACTTTGTTTAATAAAATCCGACGCCTATGATCGCTTTGTAAACTTCTGCCTTTGTCTATTCCGATAGACTCTCTAACAAAGAGTGGCGCTTCAAGATAAGAGTCCCGAAGAATATTAAATTAAATCACTACTTATCATTTTCAAGCTTCTGCATAGCGTTTAAAATAATGTTTCTTCTTTTGACACGACTGCACTGGAAATATTGGTTTTCAGTGATTCTTTTGACACAATTGCACTGGAATTACTCATGTGTGCGGCTATAAAGATAGGTGTTTCCTCTTCAAATATTAAATATTAAGAATTCCACAGTTTCCAATATACAAGCAGCTCCCAAAAAATGTTTAGCTCCCAAAAGATATTAAGTCTTCCAAATATTACCGTAGGCTCCAAGAGGATTTAAATCACCATTGCTCCTGAAGGTATTAAGTTTGCGACTCTATACATTGATGCCGATGCTTAGAGAATAGCTTCGATAAGTCCTCAAATTTCAGATGTTAAATTTCTTTATCATTGTTTGTTCCTTCTTTCAAGCCAACCACTTGATTCGCTTCTTCTGTATAGACCAGGAAACATGCGCAGCTTGTTGAAAGATTATCAACTGGCCTCGGTTTTCTTTCAGGAATTGATGGCTTCTTCAGAGATAATTCAGACCATCTCTAGTTTCCCATACTCTGCCCAGCGTATATGGTTGTGTAAAGGAGCGATTACCTTCTACACACTGCCTTATCTCACTTGGATATTCAAAGCTGATGCCTTAGTAATCACAGTGTATGTCAAGCTCCTTCAGAATGCTTAAACAAATCTGATCAGATCTTCCCTAAACCCCACTCTGATACCATTTTAGTTTTAGGATCAGAAATGTTAACAAGCAGAAAACACAACTCAGAGACAATGAACACAACAAACCCTCCTACTCGAGGGAGAAAAACCCAACAACAATATTCTCTTTATATATTAGAAGAATAACAGGCCCTAGAAAGGGCGAATACAATACAAGGATCTGCACTTATATTTGGTGCAATTTCATAAATACACTAAGTATTGATTCTTCTCCTTGATGCTGATCTGCTGCTTAGGAAACACGACCTGCTGTTGAAGTTCGAATTTGAGTGATTGAATTGCTTGTGAAATGAGAGGACTTCATCCTCTATTTATACCCAACTAGGCGGCCTTCTTTCTAGGGCTGACCTAGTAAATACAAAAATATTATTTATAAAATGAAGGCCGACCTGTTTTATAATAAATTTATTTAAGGAGAAAAATAACTCCCGCAGCTACAACATTAACACTCCCAATTGAATTGTTTGTGGCTGCGGTTGGAGTTTAGCTACCCTTACCGTTCCCCATCAATTTCATTGTCCAAATAATCAAGATCATCATTGGCACTGAATGAATCCATCTTGATTTTGGAAATGAATACAAGAAAAAAATAACAGTTGTGCTTGCAAAAAACAATAAAAACAAGTCTTTTTATGCCAAAAACAATAAAAAAATTAAAAACAGCAGGTTTGCAAGTTTGAGCAAGTTATAAAAATAAGTTTGAAGGTTTGAACAAGTAAAAATTTGCAAGTAAAATTGAAATAAAAACCATAAATATTAAATACACAAGGATTTGTTATATATGTTCTTCCTCTTCCTCTTTTTCTTCTTCCTCCTTTTCCTTTTCCTTTCTCTTTCGTTCTTCTTCCATTTTTCTTCACCTCTCGTCAACTTTCAAAACTCTCTTTTTGGTTGCAAGCAAAAATGGCTGAAAATAGCAAAATAGAAACAATGAAACCATAGTGGGCTAAGGCAAATAGAGATAAACAAGACATTTTTTTAATCTTGGAAGGCTTGTGGGGACCACTCAACAGATTAGGGTTTTTGAAAATTTTGTAGTAGGCAACGTTTTTTTTCATGTTAAATGCTGACTGTGCATGGTGTACGCTTGATGTCCCGTTTTAGGAAACGGTGGAAAAGTATAAGGGACATGCTCTGGGAAACACTGTAAAAAACTTAAAAGGAATAAGGTAAAGCTAGTTAGGACTCCATTTTAACTTGTTGCTCTCAAGTCTCAAGTAAAGGCATGACAACTGCAGCCCTCGATGTACCCAGTATTAACAGCCCTAGGACCCCGAAAGTCCAGTACCTAAGGTGTCATACTTTACTATACTCCTACTTAAACAAAAATACATAAATATTTAAATTATCATTAAAATTGCTATAAATATGGCATAATCAGCATGCAGAAATCTAATGTGCCCTTGACGTTGTGCCTAACTGTGCAAAAGACTATTTTAGCCAGTTGAAAATAACAATGTAGAGCAATTTTATTTGTTTTTAACAGAGATGGCTGAAGATATATCTAATCGTTTGCGGGGTGTAACCATATTTAAAAATTTGTGGTTTGGTTAAAACTGAAGATTGCATTCATTAATGGTGTTGATAACAAAGACTTAACTCCTGTAGTCAGTGATGCCATTGCAAATACTTTTGCAGCCAGTGGCCTGATGATGGATAATTTATCAATGCCATCTGCTGATTAATTTGTTTCATCAGCCATAGATAATCTCCATGCAGGTTCTGCAGTAACTATTCAGGATGATTAGTTGCTTTGAACTTTCAGCCTACTGATATATGCTCTCTGTGTGTCCCTTTGGAGGAATTGTATTTAACTTAATTGGCAGCAATGTTAATGCATTGTGAATTTAACATATAGCAACCACATTGGATGACTTACTAAAACTTTTACAGTTGAGAGCAATATGCTGTGGACTCGTTTTATAATTTTATTCCATTTTCATAGTAACATGTAATCTTTTTAATTTTTATTCACGTGACTTCGTTTGTTTAGGATTGGAATATATAAAGAACCTTAGATACTATACTGGTGAGGACATATGTGGGTTGTAGGCCTGTAGGCTGTTACATACGGGGGAGCACTCTGGCCTACACGAGCCATGCTTTTATTCAATAGTAGCATTAAAGGCTATGTTACCGGGTTCACCTCAGAAATGCAGGGTACGGGTTCTGGTTTGCTTCAGATCCAGATCTGGGTTTGGTTCTTCTGCGGGATCGGCCAGGGTGCGGTTTTTCTTGGTTGGGTTTGCTCATGCAGAACCTGGGCAAACCTGGGAAGAACCTAGAGCGAACCCGGGCGAACCTGCATGGCTAGGCAACCATAAAGTGGTTTTTTTTTGCATTTTTTAAATGTTTTATGCAGTTTGACTTTGACCCACACCCAAGGAAACCCTAAAAGTGACCTCTAAAACACTTTAAACACCTAAACTACCTCATTCTTATTCATTGGTTTTGCAAACAAGCATTTTCATTCCAAGAGGCTGAGTTTTCATTTTTGCTTGTTGGATTGACATTGATATTGATGATTTAGAGAATCCATTTGATGATTAAAACTTTAAAAGTGTTGTAATATTGAACTTGAAGTTTGAACGATGAATATTTATCATGCATGTTTTAAATGATATTCAAGTTTATGGTGGTTTTGTTGTTTATATGATGTTATGTGATATTCTAATCCTAATTCATGCTTCTAGGCTGCATATATGTATATATATTTTTTATTTTTACATGTTTTTTGTACTAATGAACCCAAAATGAACCAAACCCACCCCCCAAAAAATTTAGCCGAACTGGCAAACCGAACCCCCGAACCCAAACCTGAACCAGTACCGGAACCGGCAACTTAGATTAAAGGCATGCATTTAAGAACAGGGATTGTGCCAAAATTCAAAATAGGCTGTCTACAAGTGAATGAATCTATTATTGATGGCTTCTCTGTGTTTTAGCTGAATAGTATCATCGACAGTCATGTTCAACAGAGGTGGCTACAGAACTGAATCATTCAACTTTATTTCTGGTTTCTTTTTAACAAATTGCTGACCTGAAATGCTTGAAATTTTTGTGTTCGTCTCCATAAAGCAGAATATCTGTAGCATTGTGAAATTCAGTTAGCGATGAGATGGTTTAAGCACTACTTGTCATGGGCTGGCCATTTGACTTTTCTTGTTAATGTCTCTTCAGTGTATAGGGCATAGAAGCAATAATCTGCAAAAAATCCTGATTAATCCCGATTTTTAAAAAATCTGACCTTTTGGTCAACGATTTTTTCCCATTTCAAACTGCAAAATTGCCAAAAAAATGCGTTTAAAACCTGCAAAAAAATGCGAATAAAATCACGCTGATTTTCGCACGAAAAAAAAATCATGAGACCATAGCTTGTTGCTTACTATTATGCTTTGATAAATTTTTTCCAAGCATCCATAGCTTGTTCGAAAGTACTTGTTTTAGGCTTTTAGCCATAGCAGCAAGGCAGTGAACTGTTTGATAAAATGCTTTGGCAGACATGTATGAAAAATGTGGTCACACAGACAAGGTAGTGGACTGGTTGAAAAATTGCCTCAAAGAAATGTGGTCTCATGGTGATGGAATGCCATGACAATCCATAGCAATTTGCTTACTATTATGCCTCAAACAGTTCACTGCCTTGTCTATGCTATTGCTTACTATTATGCTTTGATAGATTTTTTCCAAGTATCAATAGCTTGTTTGAAATCGCCTGGTTTAGGCTTTTAGCCATAGCAGCAAGGCAGTGAACAATTTGATTAAATGTTTTGGTAGACATGTATGAAAAATGTGGTAGCATAGACAAGGGAGTGAACTTTTGAAAAATTGCCTCAAAGAAATGTGATCTCATGGTGATGGAATGCCATGACAAGTGAATTGCTATGGATTGTCATGGCATTCCATCACCATGAGACCACATTTCTTTGAAGCATTTTTTCTACCAGTTCACTGCCTTGTCTATGCTATTGCTTACCATTATGCTTTGATAGATTTTTCCGAGCATCCATAGCTTGTTTGAAAGCACCTGTTTTAGGCTTTTAGCCATAGCAGATAAGACAATGAACTGTTTGATAAAATGCTTTGGTAGACATGTATGAAAAAATGGTAAGCGTAGACAAGGCGTTGTTGTTTGAAAAAATACCTCAAAGAAATGTGGTCTCATGGTGATGGAATGCCATGACAATGGAATTGCTTTTAGTCAGACCTCGCAATTCCAGAGACCACATTTCTTTGAGGTATTTTTATCTATTGCTATTAAGCTTGTCATGGCATTCCATCACCATGAAACCACATTTCTTTGGTATTTTTGAGCAGTTGCCTATGCTATTGCTTACTATTACTCTTTTTTCCAAGCATCCTTAGCTTGTTGAAAGCACTTTTTAGGCTTTTAGCCATAGCAGCAAGGCTGAACTGTTTGATAAAATGCTTTGGTAGACATGTATGAAAAATGCGGTAGCATAGACAAGGCGATGGCTTGTTTGAAAAATGCCTCAATGAAATGTGGTTGCATGGTGATGGAATGCCATGACAAGCACATTGAGACACATTTCTTTGAGGCATTTTTTTGACAGTTCACTGCCTTGTCTATGCTATAAAATTCTGCTTTGATAGATTTTTTCCAAGCATCCATAGCTTGTTTGAAAGCACCTTTTTAGGCTTTTAGCCATAGCAGCAAAGGCGTTGAACTGTTTGATAAAATGCTTTGGTAGACATGTATGAAAAATGCGGTAGCATAGACAAAGCGATGAACTGTTTGAAAAATGCCTCAAAAAAACATGGTCTCATGGTGATGGAATGACAATCCATATTTCTTTGAGGCATTCCATCCATGAGAGCACATTTCTTTGAGGCATTTTTTTCAAACAGTTCATTGCCTTGTCTATGTTATTGCTTACTATTATGCTTTGATAGATTTTTTCCAAGCATCCATTGCTTGTTCGAAAGCACCTGTTTTAGGCTTTTAGCCATAGCAGCAAGGCAATGAACTGTTTGATAAAATGCTTTGGTTGACATGTATGAAAAATGTGGTAGCATAGACAAGGCAGTGAACTGTTTGAAAAAATGCCTCAAAGAAATGTGGTCTCATGGTGATGGAATGCCATGACAATCAAATTGCTATGGATTGTCATGGCATTCCATCACCATGAGACCACATTTCTTTGAGGCATTCGAATAAGGTCAGTGGGGTTGGGCCTGATAGAGATTAGAGCAGTTCGTTGGAACCTCGTTATGAGTCAATCGGTCGTTATTGTCATGGGATGGAAGCTTGTTGAATGATAACAAGGATGGGGATGGAAGTTCATCCTCACCATTTGATTTTCTGTTGGCTGGCCTAACTAGCCTACACCCCCACCAAGGGCCCCTATATCTCCCACTCCCCTAGGAATTTTTCAAACAGTTCACTGCCATGTCTATGGCTTGTCATGGGATTCCATCACCATGAGACCACATTTCTTTGAGGCATTTTTTCAAACAGTTCATTGCCTTGTCTATGCTACCACATTTTTCATACATGTCTACCAAAGCATTTTATCAAACAGTTCACTGCTTTGCGACTATGGCTAAAAGCCTAAAACAGGTGCTTTCGAACAAGCTAAGGATGCTTGGAAAAAAAGAGTAATAGTAAGCAATAGCATAGACAAGGCAGTGAACTGTTTGAAAAAATGCCTCAAAGAAATGTGGTCTCATGGTAATGGAATACCATGACAAGCAAAACTTTTAGCCATAGCAGCAAGGCAGTGAACTGTTTGATAGAATGCTTTGGTAGACATGTATGAAAAATGTGGTAGCATAGACAAGGCAATGAACTATTTGAAAATATGCCTCAAAAAAATGTGGTCTCATGGAATGCCATGACAAGCAAATGCAATGGGCAGCTGCTCCTAGTTATTAGTTATGCAATGTGAAGTAATTGCATAACTGCTTAGGTTGACTTTGTAAAAACTATATTGTAATTGAAATTTTGTCATCTATCAGCATCTAGTTATTAGTTATGCAATGTAAAGTAATGCTTTGAGTTTGAAAGATGTGCAATGCAATGTAATCAGCGATATGAATATAAACTACAAAAATCTATTTTTTACAATTCATTAGTTAAACTCTTTATTTTATTTGCTCTCTATATCTCTATGCTATGGGAATGCCTTTCAATTTCACAAAAAATAGTTTTTATCTCTTGTTCTACAATGTTTTGCAATTTTTTTTAATTGATTTTTTCCCGATTTTTTCAAAAAATCTTGTACTTTTGGTTTGCCGATTTTTTCCCCAAAAGATTTTTGCTGCTATGGTATAGGGAGTGTGAAAATTCACTAATTCCCCACTTTTCGGATGAACACAGACATCCACACTCATTTAAGCTTTATCTTCTTGATTACAATGAAGAAACTATTTAGAGGTCTTAAACGTAGAATCCAAAAGGTTGTCTTGGTTGTGATTGCTTGGGTTGTCTCCATTATTTTAATAAATATTGTATTGAAGTTTGATTTTATCTTGCCAGACTGTAACATAAGTATCATATAAAATTGTGTTTATTTATGTTTTGTGCTTATTATTTCTATGTATTGGGCCTATTTTTCTATTATATTCCATCCAAGAAATGAATTATCTCCATTTTGCATTTCCTCGTAGTAATTAATCCTTTTTTTGTGGAGGACAACAGTGGAGTTGTCAAAAGTCATGTATGCGTTTTATCTAGCTTGATTTTTGTCACTTATAGATGCATTCATTTCATAGTACATATACTGGGCTACCAGAAAATCAAATTTGTTGGAATTTATTTGTGCACTTGTATATACAGTCTGGGTTGTGTCTTAAATCCTTTATTTTGTTCAACATGCACACATTGAGTAACACTAAATGAACAAAGATTATTTGGTTATCCTTATTGCAATTATATTGTAACCTATAAACCAATTATGTCTCCTAATTTATTCACTGCCCCATATAGGGTACCCTAGTGGCTTAATTGTAGTTTAATTCTTTTTGTATTCCTTATGGAAATGCTTTTTCAAATTATAGAAGGCTTATTATAAACATTTTGAATAGAAATGGTTTTTAATTTGCTTTATCTCTGTTTCACACATATGCAACTCCTAGAAAGTATGATCTACAATAGGTTGTGTCAATCCAAAACAGTTAGATCTAATATTCAATCTAGTTGGTTTAATTTGATCACAGTGTTGATACGTTACTAAAGGCTTTAGAATGATGATAGATTTGCTTTTAACTATTCAATTGATGAAAAAAAACTTGTACAGTTAATTCCAAAAGTACTCTAACTCACCTTCATGAACTCTAGAAAAATCATGTCTATTATTCAATTCTTGCCAAACAATACAGAGTTCATAGGTCATATTTTTTAGCACTCTCAAGAAGTCTAAAAACCTTCTTACTCTGTTGACTGTTTTGCTTCAGAATTTGACCTTCGGTTAAAGGTAAATTTTACCAGGTCCCATTACCTTTCTTGTCTCTTATGGTAAGAGTGTATCCTTGATTTTGTTTTAAATTGTTTATTGACTAGAGTCTTTAGCTAAGGAGATAATTGAGGTATTGTCAGGAAATCGATTATTAATCATGTTACATCATCGGTAGTCAGGAATTGTTAAGGATACATGGAAGGTTGCATTACAGCAATAAGTGAACATTTTTATGCTGATTTTAATTCATAGAATAAAAATTGTAATTTCTTTAAATTTTGTGTAAAAATTATACTCTTACTGCAGAATGTGTTTGTAAATTTCTAAATTGTACTTATACTGCAGCCTTATTTTAACTGTCTGCACAATGTCTGATTCCTACCTGAGATTCTCTTGTATCGATAAAGTATCAGAGTTGACACACCTTTATATATTTCTTTCTAGCAACACAAGATGATGTTTACTAGCTTAAGTGCCTCTGGATTCATGTGTGCACTTTTCCTTGTGCAGATTTCAGAGGCCTTCTGGTCTGTTGCCTTCTTCTATGCTAGGTTTTGAATCACTAACTGGAACCTTGGATGATTTTACCGTGGAAGATTATCTGAACGGTAAGTGCATTCAAGAACATTGCTGGCTCAGCAGGATTGCTCTCTTTTTGGCAGACCAAAGTGCTTTAGCTTTTAGATGCAAATTAATATAGAAATGTTTGAGGTTCCCAATGCTTAGGTTGTTTTCAGAAGTTGATTTTTCTTTGGAATTATGATTATGTTTTTAAGCCGTTTCTTTGTTGTTCTTAGGTGAGATTTTAAATACAGTAAAAAAGATTGGTTACATTCACGACTTCAATTCTTTGTTATTTGTTGCCTACAGATCCAAGGGATTCAGAAACATTTGTGCCTGCTGACATGCACCATGGCATGGAAGTGCGTCTTGGTCTTTCGAAGGGGCCAGTTTGCCCTACCTTCATGTGATTAGTTTTGGATTGATACATTCCAATAACTATGATGTGGAGATATTGTTTATTGAGTAAAATAGTGCAGTGAATGATCAAAGTGGATAGTGTCGTTTGCCACGTATAACTTTGCTAGGTTTATGTTGACTTTCTGCAAATGGAGATAATTAGACTTTGTAATAACTGTTGCATTAGGTGTGATGCAGGGCTTAGGAAGTTTATATTGCTGAATTTTATATGAAGTTTGAATTTTGTAATTTATATTTCATTTGGCAAGCAATTCTTGTATCAATTTGCTCTCTTAATTTACCCAGTGCAGATTATATTCTTAAGTCCGTTGAAAAATTTCTTAATGCATCTCAATATCACGATAACCTTATAGGCCATGAATTTCTTCCATTATTGTGTTATGGAAACAAGAAGCCTTGATGAATTACAAATCTATATTCAGACTCTATATATTTTTTAATATTGCTAATCGTTTACAAATATTCTGTTCATACGACCATCAACATGAGACCAACACAAGCTCTGCAAGCACAACCATGAGGCTATACATCCTCCTTTCGAGCAAACTCCACTAGAAACCACTTGTGGAAGACCAAGATTCACAACTTAGAAACCCACTTATTTAGAAATCACCTTCACACTAGGAGCCAACAATGGAAGATGAAGAGTCATGACTTAGAATTCCATATTAGATGTCCTTAGGAATTTGATCTCGCATCTTCACATTGAGAACTCAATGCTTTAACCAATTAAGCTCAGCCTTATGAACATTCAGTTTGTATATCAATAAATACTTTCTAATATATATAAACATAAATGCCATCGAAATGTGCACCATAATATTTATACCATAGACTATCTGCCCAAGTAATGGGCAACTCTACTGTGGTGGTGACATTTGAAGCTGGCTCACCCCTCTTATAATTGTTGTGTGTTCCAACAACATTGCAACCTCTAGGGCTACTTTTTATGTGTTTTGGAAATTAAAGTTTCATACATTTTTAAGCTCTTGTTGCTCTAGATACGTCTATTTTAACATTCCTTTAGCCTGATTGTGTATAAACCATCAACAAATCATTGAATGTCTACATGGTTGATGTTGTATAATATTTCCCACTTGAGTCTTCTTCAAGTATGCCCAATAATGTGCACCTCTCTACATGGTTGATGTTGTATAATATTTCCCACTTGAGTCTTCTTCATGTATGCCCAAGTAATGTGCACCTCTCCTATGGTGGTGATATTTAAAGTTGGTTCACACTCTTATGATTGTTGTGTGTTCCAATAACTCTGCAACCTTTGGAGCTACAATGTGTCATGGAAATTAAGGTTTCATACATCTTGAATCCCCTGTTGCTCTAGACATGTCTATATTAACATTCCTTCAGAATGATTGTTTATAATCCATTAACATGTCATTGTAGGTTTGCATGGTTAATGCTGTATAATATTCCCCACTTCTGTCTTGTTCTAAAGTTGATGTAATGTCCCCAATTGGGTGTGCCTTGAATGTGCCCTAATTTTCCTCAATTTAAATAACAATGGGGTTAGATGATACCTTTTTCCTGATTGACCCCTGAATGGAATCCTGTACATAGGTTAGATCCATTTACAACAATCAATTGTTTAGCGGATTAGAATCACTTATTACAAGAATAAGCATTAGCAGATTTCCATAATTAAATATTAATGAACTCATGGCCAAACATTAATTCAGTCACAAAGTACTCTAACATCCTTGGAGGGTTCAGTCATAGGGATGAGTGGGAGAATGCGGCTTGATGGGGTGCCTTGGACCCATTTTCCCTAGACTCGAGGGGATAAACCATCACCCTTGGCCTCATGTGACACATGCCATTCATATGAGGTGACCTATCTAGGAGGTGTCTTTATCTGTTATCTCCTCATCTTATCAATCATCTCCCTCTTCCTATGGTTTAACCTCCTATGGTGGTCACCATGGTGAAGGAGTGAGGTTCCAAAGGGTGCCCTTAAAATGCCATCTCTCCTAAGCCCAAAGGCGGTACCCTCTGTACCCCTTGGCCTCCTGAGGTTCATTAGGTCCCCAACAGAGGTGGCGTACCTAGGAGAGTGCCCCATCACTGTTTCCCCTTTGTAGTCTTAGTTCTTTCCACCATGTTGAACTTTCAAGGCATAGTAGCAATATAGATCATTAGTAATTGAGATATCTAATTAATTAATCAAAGCCATTTACTTTAAATTTATTGCATCCTATGATTGCAAATTAGGTTTTCATACCACAAATCTAGATAACCGCTATGCTACCAAAAATAATAATTAATTATATCTTCTAGTTGGGAAGAGTAGACCGCTTTCTTATATTTGACTGTTTGAGACGTTTTTACTCTCAAACTAAGTTCTTCTCTTTCAATCACTTATTTAATATTCAAATGATATTTCCCTTTTTCTCATGCCTTTTTCAAATAATTTGACCTCCTTTATATATCCTCAAATGAGACGAAGACACACCTCTTCATTGAGACTTTCACCTTGGAAGGGATACATCCCTTCATAAATCAATCGCTGCCTTTTATAGTTTAAAGCTTATTTATTTCCAATTTGTTTGAGTGTTCGCTGCCCTTAATACTACTAACTTTGCTTAGTTGTCCCTACTTCCCATTGACCCCCACCATTTAATGTTTCTCTTTTCCTAGGTTGACCTCCTATATTTCATCGCTAATTGTCTTAATGGGTCGACCTTCATTAATATTAACTTGAATCTTCGTTCCTAGGTGGCGTCAGAGTAATGGTCGGCCCATGCAGAAGAATTACGTTAATTTATTTTCTGAATGAAGAGGTCAAGAGGACCAAGCTGAGGAGTCTGCCAAAAATTATCTAAATATCTATTAATCTTTGTGTGCACCTAAAGGTGGTCGGCCCAGTAGTAAATAGAGTTTAATTCGTATTATTCTCCAAGGTGGCGTAGCTAGGTATTAGTCGGCCAGCATACAACAAAGGTGCAAGGAGATTTGGGCGCTGGTATATTTATTAGAGAGGCGAAAAAAAAAGGACATTATAGTTGATGAGTGAAATTCAAGCTAGGTCTAACATGTCGTTGTAGGGTTAGAGGCTTCGAGTTTGGAAGAAAGATGTAAAATATTAGCCTTCGTAGGAGCAGGTGGTAGCACATGATTTGTCATTTTTTTGGCCATTAAATGGTGGTGGATTTATTAAAAGTACGTGAAAAAAGATGGTAGTATGTATTTGATGGGTTAGTGGTGGATTTATTAGAAGTAAGTGAAAAAAGATGGTAGTATGTATTTGATGGGTTAGTGGTTGTATATAGGACTATTACCTTAGCAAAAAGTTACCCAAAAGTTATTAAGTTTGTAAGGGTGAGTTAAAAATTTAAAATAGGCAGAACATTTATTAAAGCAAAGTATTGACTTGAGTTTAAGCTTTTAGTGGAAATTGTAGTGAGCAAGATGTTGTAGTTGTATAGGCAATAAATGCAAATTGAAGATTTGGTCATTTGGGTAATTATTGATGCCAAATTGTTTTTGATTTCAATGCTATAGATATGCTTCTCTCTTGTCAATTCAAAGTTTATATTTATAGTTTCATTGACCTAAATGTACTTTTCTTAGTTTTTGTAAATATAATCTTCCCATAACATTGGAGATCTTAGCATGAGGAAAAATTGAGTTGCAAGAGGTCTAATGAGGTTTGATGAGAAAAAATATTGATCTATGATTTGAGGGGCATGTAGGTATGCATGTAGTAGGGGCATGTAGGTATGCATAGTTTGATAGTTGATCATGGTAGAGACTAGATCCATTGGGAAAATGAGAGCGAACAATTGATCACTTAAAAGAAAGGAGTAGATGCAAATAATGTAAACTAGGGAAGGCAAACACAAAACAACTTAGTTTGTGAGGAAGCAAGCTAAGAGAGATCACAATGGAGAAGAAAGTGTGCAAATAAAGGGAAAAGTGTTTGAAATAAATGAGATGGGTGATGCTAGGGAAAAAGAATTTAGTGTTATCTCGAGGAGAAGAAACAACAAAGTATGAAATAGAGCATATTGTAAAGTGGATAAATGACCAAGAAAATGTTTGGAAAATATGGATGGAACACGAGATGTTAGAAGTAGGTGAAAACAAATAGTAATATGAATTTGTGTAGGTTTAGTTGTTCTATGGAGGATTGTTACCTCAGCAAAAGAGGGAGAACCCAAAAGGTACTAAATTTGTATTAAGAGGTAAGAAGTTATAAAATTGTAAATAGTGATAGAGGTGAAAATTAAAAATGGGTGAATATTTTATCAAAACAAAGTCTTGACTAGAGTTGGAGCTCTTAGTGGGGATTGTAATGACCAAGACAAAAATTGTAATTATATAAGCAATAGATGCTAATCAAAGACTTGGGTAATGTTTGAAGCCAAATTGTTTTTTTGCTTTCAATGCCACATATATGCTTCTCTCTTGTCAATTCTATGTTTATATTTATAGGTCAATTTGACTTAAATATAATTTTGTTTCGTCTTTTTCAATACAACCTTGCATAAAATTGGAGTTCATACAATGAGGGAAAATTGAGCTAGAAGAGGTCTAATGAAGGTTTGATATGATAAAGTATTGATCTACAATATTTGGGAATGTAGGAGCATACTTTGATAGTTGATCAAGGTATTGACTAGATCCATTTGGAATAGGAGGGAGCACAATTGACTACTTGAAGGAAATAAGTAGACACAAATAACATAGAATAGGGTAGGCAAATCTAAAAGGTTAAGAGAGATCACAATGGAGAAGTGTGCCGTTTACGGGAAAATTAATCAAAAGGAATGTGAATGGTGGTGCTATGGAAAACAAATTTGATGTTCTCTTGAGGAAAAGAAGCAAGTGACTCATAAAAGAGAACATACTACAACGTGGATAGATGGAACATGAGATACTAGAAGGGGGTGAAAGAAGATGGTAGTATGAATTTGGTGTAGGATACATTGTTCTATGGAAAATTGTTACCTTACAAAAGAGGTGGAACCCAAATGTTATTGTATATTAGGAGGTAGGAAGTTATAAAATGTTGAAGGGCAAGAGGTCAAAATTTAAACTAAGCAAAAAGTTTATTAGAATGAAGTATTGACTTGACGTGGGTATTTTAATAGCAACATATGTGAGGCTAATTGGAGATATGGGTATTTGGGTAATGCTTGATGCCAAATTGCTTTTATGCTTTCAGTGTCATAGATACGCTTCTCTCTTATCATTTCTAAGTTTATATTTATAGTTCCATTGACCTAAATATACTTTTGTCCCATCTTTAGGAAAAAATGAGCTATAGTTGGTCTAATGAGGGTTTGATAGGATAAATATATTGATCTACAATATGAGGGGCATGTAGGTATTCACATGAGAGCACATTTTGATAGACGATCATAGTAGTGACATTCTATTTCAACTTCTAAAATTCAACAAAAATACTAGTGGAGAATTCAAAGCCAACTAGCTTTGTTTGATAATAATAAATTGATTGGTTGAAGCAACCAAGCACACACAAGGGTGTGGTCTAGAGCATTTGCATGATTGTCAAATCAAAGTTCAATAAAGATTTAGGAAATTGGGTTTGCTCCTAGAAGAGATTTGAGGTTTTAGCTTATTTTAGAGTATCTTAGCTTAATTAGAAAGTTGTTTTAGTGTATTAGTTATTAACGATTTGACTTGATTATAATTTCATAAATGTGTGGAAAACTAAGCTTCCATGTTTCAAGATTTATCTTACTTTATATTTTGTTTTAATGTTATTCATTCTTGATGGTAATTTGTAATTTCTTGCCAATACAATAAATCACTACTAGTACTTGTATATTGTTAAATATTAACCTCAAAAAATAAATAATAAAAAATTGAATTACTGAGAATAACATTTATTGGTTAATTTTTAGTGATGTACAAATATTGACTAGTTAGTGCCATTAGTAAGATTTACAAAGTAATGATAAAATTTTAATATTATTTGATAGCATATAAATTATAAAATCATCTTAAGATATATAAATATTTGTAGGGATGTATACTACATAAAATTCTTGCACGTAAATACATGCTTATACATACTTGACACCTTGCTTGCTCATGTACAAGACCACATAATTAGCAAAATGGATGCAAGGGAGAAGACAATGAAAGACATAAACAAATCATAAGGTATAGAGGGAGATTGTTGATTGATTGGTCCATAGTTTAACTCTCCCAAGCAAGTTCATGTCCTCTATGAGGAACTATAGAAATAATGCCAAACTAAAGAGATGAATGATGCAATGGGTTGCGTCAAATAACAGTTTCAATTACAAGAGGAAATTGTAGATTTTTTTTGTTAATGATTGAAATAGAATTTTGATTGTGATCAAATTAGAGATTAAGTTTATTTTATTAAACCATTTAGGAATAAAGCTAAGGAAAAATAGAGATTCAAATGACATCCCTATCACATGTGGGACACACCATTTAGCTTGGGAAACCTTAAAAAACCTAATACCAAAAGAGCTAATGATTGTATTCATTTGTAAAACAAAAATCTAAATACAAAACAATTATCCCTTATGTCACTATCCTCAATCTATAGATACCCAATATATAGCCTCTTCACAAGCCCATCTCAAGTTGTACATTCATAATAATTCACTTATCAACCTTCTCTCATGTCTCAAGCAAGATGTAACTAGAGTCTTTTTATGAATTACTAAATGTATCCACATCCTAACCATAATTGGAATATCAACTATCACATAAATTAATAAGGACCTTGTCATTACATTATCTTTCCACATGTTAGTCCCATGAGGTGTTCCCAATTAACAAAAGGCTTTCAATCTAGAAACTCCCATGATTGATACACCATTAATTATTGACCATATATCCACTATATAGAGAAGAATGCAATGTGAGTATTCCAACAATGTTGCATTAGCACTAAGACCATTTTTATGTCTTGTAGTAATATAGGTCACTCTCTCATGATTTAGAGCACTTTTAAGACCATTCAACTATCTTCCACAAAGGTTTCATGCACTCGAGCAATGCCATACATACTCTAGAAGTGACATAAATCACTTTGCATTAGATGTAGTAACCACGTTACACCCAAACTTGCTACAATTTCTACCATGGTTTTAGGAGCATCTAACACACCTCTAGACCAAAACACAAAGTCTCACATTGAGTCTTTTACAAAATACCACAAAGTCAAATTCATATTGCATTATTACAATGATTCAAGTTACACAATGTACCATCTTATTTGAGACTGAACTTTTGCTAAGAAGGAATTCTCTATAGGTGAATAGCATGCCAAAGTTCCAACACTCTCCCACATGATATATATATATATATATATATATATATATATATATATATATATATAAACTGAGTATACATAAAAGATAAACCCATTGCATCCTTGCACCAACAAAACTTTTCAATGTTCACTAGCTTGTGAATCTTCTATTGTCAAAATCTCCATTCTAATCCAAATCCACAAATACACTTCAACAATAACATGTAGACACTATAACAATTACAAAAAAGCACTCTACACAAGATGTTGTAACCATACTACAACCAAACTTGTTAGAGTTTCTACCTTGGATTTAGGAGGAACCTACACACCTCTAGAGTAAACCATAGTCTAATTCACGTTACACATCTCTACACAACACTGTAAATTCAAATTCACACTATATTACTACAATGATCCAAGTTGTACCACTTCATATATCACATAACATCTTGTTGTTTGAGATTGAACTTCTACTAACAAGGCATTCTTTGTAGCTGAATAGCACAACAAATTTCTACCACAAATGAGAGTAAAATAAGAATTGGAGAAGATATATGAGCTATAAGAAAGGGTGCTTTAGGAGGAAACACAAACATTGAAAAAGGCTAACAAAAAATGTAGGATTTGGGGAGGATAGAAACACAAGATGGAAATAGAAGAAACAAAAAATGGAGATAAGAGGCATCAAAGAACTAGAACACAAAAACATGTTAGAAAGAAGATGAGAAAAATGGAAAAGTAGGAAAGGGAAAAATTTAAAATAGAAAGATATTCTAAAAAAATAGGTTATATAGAAAGAAAATTGAAATGATGTGTGGCTAAGGAAAAATAATAATACCATGAACTAGAGTGGCTCCTTTTGGGCGAGCCTTCAAGAAGTGCACCCTTTAGAACTAGAGTGGATCCATTTGAGAAAGATCTTTTTCTACCATACCATGAATCTATGGGTAAGGTGAATAAGGAATTGTGGGTAATTGGGTGACCCTAGACTCAACATAATATCTAGTAGCTTTTTAGGTGGAAACTAGAGCTAAAAATTGGTCCATTCTAGAGGCAACAAGTAGCATCATGCTTCACCACTGGACAAATCTCTATTTTGCATCCCTCTAGATAGTAGGGACACAATGTGAGGAAGTTGATCAAATGCCCTTCCCTGGTTATTTAATTCCTAGTAGTAGAGGAACTACTCTCTTTATGAGTGAATAAAAAGTCTTGAATTCTATATCTCCAAAGAAAGCTTACCTTCATGGCCTTCAAAAATTTTCTTTTTTTAGAAGAGAGATTGCCTTCACAGTCTTGGTTCATCATCAATGCAAGATAGAACAAAAACACAATGAAAATATAATGGAATATACCTAGTTGATGCCTTCTAGATCTCCTCACAAGTGGTGAACTATTTGTTCATTTATAGATGCATCTTGTTGCTTTTGTTTGTTCTCAAAATGCATCTTGTTGCTATCTAATCCATTTGAGCATTCATCTTTTGAAAATATCTCCAAGTTCTTTGAAAATAATATCTAGAATAACAACTTTTAAAGCTAAAGGATTCCAAAGCTTATACTCTTATATTTTCACCGTATTTATGAAAATACATTTCTCAGCTTAATGATCTAAATTATCATTTTTCTTTAGGCACCTGAACAAATGCCTAACAATCAAACACCCTAATATGTGAAATATTAGGCTTTTACCTAGACTTGTTTATTTAGATAACAAACAATACTTATAGCTTTAGCCCAATGATTTTGTTCTAGCTTTGCACTACTTTCAACTCTATCCATTAAGGTTCTCTTCATCTTTCAATTACCCTAGTTTGTTGTGATATAGGGTGCAATTTTCTATTTAACAATGCTAATGTGTTTACATAATTATTGAAATTACTCAGAGCTATAATCTCCTCCATTATTTGATCTTAAAATTTTTATTTTCTTATTTGTATATTTTTTTAACAAGTGCTTTAAATTCCTTAAATTTGCACAAAACCTTGGATTTGTGCCAAAGAAAATAAACCCATTTTTATAAAGTAATCATCAATGGTAGAGATATAGTACCTCAATTTTTTAATAGAAGAGACAACTATAGGACCTAATGCATCATATGAATCACTTCTAAATCTTACTTGCACAATACTTCTAGAAAAACTTAATCCTATTATGTTTACCAAAGAAACGATGCCCATGAAACATAATATCCACAAATTCATTTGAAAGACTAATCACCATATCTTTACTCATGAAGGTTTTCAAATATTGTTCACCCATGTGATCCATTCTATGGTTCCACAACATACCTAATTCAATAGGTTTAGTTACATTAGCTAAATTATATAGAACAACTGCTTCAAGCTTAAAGATAGCACCATGTTGAATCTTTTTGGACAACACCAATTTTTCTCTTGCCAATTTGTAATGCTTCTCATTAAATGTGACATGCATACTAATGCCATTCATTTTAGAAACATAAATTAAATTCCTTACCTGACCTAGAATACAAAACATATACAAGAGGATAATTTTACCTTTCCTTGGTTGAGCGAGTTTTTATCATTAAGGAAAACTTGTCCTCGATCACACTCCTTGTACTTGGAGTACCACTTCCTAGGAGCAGTCATATGAACCAATCCACCCAATTGAATTAGCCAAGAATCATCACCAATAATGTTAGATGAAAAAAAAATCTCTTATTTCATCATTGTTTGAGTATTTGTCAAAGGAATTGTTAATATTTTGTTTGTTCTATATTTACACTCCTTTATGTGACATGTCTTTGCCACAATTCCAAAATTTTACTTTGGACTTTCTATGAGTTTCGGACTTGCTCTTAGTCTCCCTTTATCTCTTACCCTCTTTTTTCTCCTCCATCCTTTGACTGACCCTTGACAAATAAGGCATATTTAGGGGAATCATTTGTGTTTTTTCTCTTGATCTCTTCACTAAGAAAAGCTTCTTCAATATCTTCAAGTTTAGTTGTTAGGTAAAGAATAAAGGAAAATGCCACACTTAGCATCTTCTTCTAAGTTTATGGTAGTTGGCATTAGTTGACTCAAGATTTGATTGAATGCATTGAGATGATCATTTATAGAGTCCCCTTCTTTCATTTTCAATGAATACAAATTCCTTATAACAAACAATTTATTCACTAGACTCTTGGACTAATACAAGGTTCCAATCTTTTTTCACAACAAATATTGATTTTTTTCTTTTGATATACTTATCAAACCATAATCTAAAAGACAAACGGATAATACTTATTGCTTCTTATCTAGTTTAATCCAAATTTTGTTTGACATACTAGAAGGCTTTGTTGAAGAAGAGACCACAATCCATTGATCCTTTGACAACAAGGCTTTCATCTATCAATATAATATTTCAAAGTATTAACCATGATTCTATATCAAGGATGCCTAAATTTTTATAGGATCTACAAAAGCTCTCATTACAATCATAAACACAAACAACAAGAGAAGACACCCCCTTTCTTCTAAAAGACCCCCAACCTATGGATTTGATACCAAATCCCAAAATTTTTAGTCAATGGTTGCAACAAATCTTTATATTATGTGATTAAATTAGAGATGAAGTTTACTTTATCAAATCACTTAGCAATAAAATTGAGGAATAATAAAGATTCAAACAACATCTACAAAAACCATTAGATTATATTTAGCTTGGGAAACCATCTTGAGAAAAAACCTAACTCCAAAAGAGAGCCAACAATTATATTGATTTATAAAACAAAGAATCTAAATATGAAACCATTATCCATTATGCCATTATCCTCAATTTGTAGAAATCTAGTGTACAACCTCTACACATAATCCCATCTAAGGTTACACATTCATTATCATTCACTCATCAATCCTTTCCTCATGTCTCGACTAAGATGTAAATAGAGTCATTTCATGGAATACCAATTGACTCCACATTGTAATCATGTTTGTAATATTGAATATCACACAATTGAACAAGGACCTTGTGATGTGATTTCTACCATGTTACTCCCATGAGGTGTTCCCAATTAATAAATGAATTTTAATTTAGAAAATGCTGCAATTGATCTACGTCATTAGTCATTGACATACATCCACAATGTAGAGAAGAATGCAATACAAGAGCATGTCAACAATGTTGTGGGACTATCCATATCATTTTTATGGCTCATGGTCACAAAGGTTACTATCTCACGATCTAGAGAACCTTCTAGATCATCAATTCGTCTTCCATAGATGTTGCATATACTTCAACAATATCATGTAGATACCCTAGCAATAACACAAATCACTCACACAAGATGTTGTAACCATACTACAACAAAACTTGTTATAGTTTCTAACTTGGATTTAGGAGGAACCAACACACCTATAGACCAAACCATAGTCTAATTCATATTGCCCCTTACCATGCAACACTATAAATTCAAATTCACACTATATTACTATAATGATCCAAGTTTCACCACTTTATATATCACATACCATTATTTTGTTTGAGATTGAACTTATACTAACAAGGTGCTCTTTGTGGATGAATAACACAACAAATTTCCAACATAAATGAGAGTAAAAGAAGAATTGAAGAAGAAACATGAGGTATAAGAAATGGTACTTTGGGAGAACAACAAACACTAAAAAGGCTGACAAAAAAAGAAACAAAATAATGCAAGAGTTGGAGATGATAGAAACACAAGATGGAAAGAGAAAAGGAGACAAAAAATGGAGATAAGAGGCAATAAAGAAATAGAGAACCAAAGCATTTCATAAAGAAGAGGGAAAAAATGGAAAGTAAGAAATGAAAACAATTAAAAGAGGAGAAACTACAAAAAGAGGTTATAGAGAAAGAAAATTGGAATGGTGTATAGCTAAGGAGAAAACAAATAATACCATGAACTATTGTTGGTCCTTTTGGGCGAGTCTTTAAGAAGTGCACCCTCTAGAACTAAAGTGGGTCCATTTGAGAAAGATATTTTTCTACCATACCATGAATCTATGGGTAAGGTGGATAGGGAATTGTGGGTAAATGGACAACCCCAAACTCAACATAATATCCTATAGCTTTTTAGTTGGTAACTAGAGCTAAAAATTGGTCCATTCTAGAGGCAACAAGGAGCATCATGCTTTGACACATGTCCATTTTGCATCCCTATAGATAGTAGGGACACAACGCAAGGAATCCGATCGAACACCTGTCCTTGGTCATTCAATTCCTAATAGTAGAGGAACTACTCTCCTATGAGTGAGTAAAAAGTCTTAAATTCTATACCTCCAAAGAAAGTTTACCTTCATGGCCTTCTAAGAATTTCTTTCTTTAGAAGAGATATCACCTTCATAGATTTTGGTTCATCATCAATACAAGATAGAACAAAAACACAACAAAACCTAATGGAATATACCTAGTTGATGCCTTGTGGATCTCCTCACAAGTGGTGGGGAACTATTTTGTTCATTTATAGATGCATCTTGTTGCTTTTGTTTGTTCTCAAAATGCATTTTGTTTCTATTTGATTCATTTGACCATTCGTCTATGGAAAAAATCTCTAAGTTCATTGAAAATAATATCTAGAATAAAAAAATTCAAAGCTAAAGGATTCCAAAGCTTATACTCTTTTACATTTTCACTGGATATCTATGAAAATACATTTCTTAGGTTAATGATCCAACTTAGATATATAATTTTTTCTTAGGAACACAAACAAATACCTCACAATGAAATACCCTAATATGTGAAATAATAGGTTTTTACCTATCCACATTTCAAATAGTGTTTTATCCTCCATAGTAGAAGTAGGAGACCTGTTTATTAGATAACAAACAATACTCATAGCTTTGACTCGATGCTTTTGTTTTATCTTTGCACTACTTTTAGCTCTAGATCCATTAAGGCTCTCTTCAATTTTTTAGTTACCTCATTTTGTTGTGATGTATATAGTGTGTAGTTTTATGTTTAACAATGCTAATGCATTTACATAATTATTTAAATTCCTAAGAGAAATAATCTTTGCCATTGTTTGAACTTAAAATTTTTATTTTCTTATTTGCATAGTTTTTTACAAGTACTTTAAATTCCTTAAATTTACACAAAACCTTGGATTTGTGCCAAAGAAAATAAACCCCTTTTTCTAAAGTAATCATCAATGGCAAAGATATAGCACCTAGATTTTTTAATACAAGAGACATCTATAGGACCTAATACATATATGAATCACTTATAAATCTTACTTGTTCAATACTTCTAGAAAAACTTAATCCTATTATATTTACCAAAGAGACAATATCCACAAAACATAATATCCACAAACTAATTTGAAAGACTCATCACCATATCTTTACTCATGAAGGCTTTTAAATATTTTCACCCACACGATCCATTTTATGGTGCCACAACATACCCAATTCAAAGTATTAATCATGATTTTATAACAAGGATGACTAAATTTTTATAGAATAAAAAATATCTCATTACAATAATAAACACAAACAACACAAGAAGGCATCCCCTTTATTATAACAAACCTCAACCTAGGTATTTGATACCGAATTCCAAAATTTTTGGTCAATGATTACAACAAATCTTATATAATGTGATTAAACTAGAGATCAAATTTATTGTATCAAATCATTTAGCAATAAAATCAAGGAATAATAAAGATTCAAACAATATCCACAAAATACATAGCCCCAAACGGTGGATGAGTTGGTTCAAGCCGTGGGTTTGCTCCCCATTGGTCTCGGGTTCAACTCCTGCCGGTCTTACCTGGTGTTGGGGGCTATTGGGTGGTCTTCACACCTCCAGTGGACTAGTCTCGCCTCAGCTCGCTTCTCCCCAGACCCCAAATTGGCATCCATAAGCCCAAGGTAAGGCGAGGTGAGTCGCTGGGCTGAGTCACGGGGATACCACTGGGTTAAAATATATATATATATATATATATATATCCACGAAACACATGAAATTATATTTAGCTTGGGAAATCCTCTTGAGAAAAATTTTAACACAAAAAGATAGCCAACCTTTATATTAATTTGTAAAACAAAGAATCTAAACATAAAATCATTATCCATTATGTCATTGTCCTCAATTTGTAGACATCTAGTGTACAATCTCTACACATAAGCCCATCTAAGGTTATGCATTCATTATCATTCACTTATCAACCTTTTCTCATGTCTCAGCTATGATGCAACTACAATCATTCATGGAATACCAATTGACTCCACATTGTAACCATGTTTGGAAAATTGACCATCACACAATTGAACAAGGACCTTGTTGTGATGTGATCTCTACTATGTTACTCGCACGAAGTGTTCTCTATTAATAAATGAATTACTTTATAAAATGTTGCAATTGATCTAAGTCATTAGTCATTGACATACATCCACTATATAGCAAAAAATGCAATACAAGAGCATCTCAACAATGTTGTGGTACTACCCAAACCATTTTTATAGCTTTTGGTCACAAATGTATCTCTCTCATGATCTAGATACCCTTTTAAATCATCAAATCATCATCCATATATGTTGCATATACTTCAACAATATCATGTAGACACTCTGACAATAACACAAATCACTCTACACAAGATGTTGTAATCATACTACAACAAAACTTGTTATAGTTTCTACCTCAGATTTAGGAGGTACCAACACACCTTTAGACGAAACGATAGTCTAATTCACATTGCAACTTACCACACAACACTATAAATTCAAATTCAAACTATATTACTAGAATGATCTAAGTTGCATTAAATATATATCACATACCATCTTGTTATTTGAGATTGAACTTATACTAACAAGGCACTCTTTGTAAATGAATAACACAACAAATTTCCAGCATAAATAAGATTAAAAGAAGAATTGAAGAAGAAACATGAGCTATAAGAAAGGGTACTTTAGTAGGAACAACAAACCTTAAAAAGGCTGAAAAAAAGAAAAAAAAATGTAGGAGTTGGGAGAGGATAGAAACATGAGATGGAAAGAGAAGAGAAGAAAAAAATGAAAATAAGAGGCATTAGAGAAATAGAGCACAAAAACATGTCAGAAAGAAGAGAGGAAAAATATAGTAGGAAATGGAAAATTTAAAAGAGAAGGAGAAACTAAAAAAAAGAGGTTATAGAGAAAGAAAATCATAATGATGTTGGCTAAGGAGAAAACAAATAATACCAATAATATAGGAGGTAGAAAAATAATATGATTTGTTTTAGAAGAATAAAAACAAAATGAAAATAAAGAACAAAAGAAAAAAGTTGAGGTAGAGTAAAAATACCAAATAGTCATTGTTGAAAAGTCCAAATAAGAACAAACAAGAAATTTCAAGGAACAAATCATGATTGAAGAAGAAAAAATATATGTAAGGAGGAGGATGTCTATGATAAAATCCTACTAGATCCTTGGAATAATGTGAACAAGGAGGTCATAAAGGAATCATGGAAGAAGGAAAAATCCTTAGATATGTGTCCTCATCATTTGTGACATCTACTACTTGCATATTTGACACTAGCTCAACACTTGTCAAGTGAGTTCACAAGTGTTCCATCTTTGGAGGGTTAGTTAGTTGTTCAGTCCTACCTTTCTACCCCATCTACCTTGCCTACATTATGTAAGGTTCCTCTTTGTATTTACACACTCTTCATAATATATGATATATATTATATTGTGTTCATTGTTTCACTTGTGGAAGGTTATCAATTCACCTTTCTAATCTTGGCATTCTCCAACATCTAGAACTTAAATCATGTTATAAGTTTAGTAAACTTTGCTACTTTAATATGTTATTCATTTCAATTGTTGATCTAGTAATTCGCAATATCTTATTGATTTCTCATGTAGCTATATCAAGTTGTATGGGGATGATGTAGCAAGATATGAGGATGATGTAATAAGGTGGAAAACAAGATGTTTCATGATTGGCAAAATGAACTTTTGTCCCAAAATGCTTATTTATAATGAAAATTTACAAATTTGTAAATGCTTAATATTAACCCCTGACTAATTCTCAATTTTTTTGTTAGATTCATCTTTATTGTTATGAATTTCAAGTTTTAACACTATTCTTTGTCTATTATCCATTTTAAACTTGTATGTACTGATATCAAACAACAAGGCTAGCAAATCAATATCTATTTCAAAATCCTCGTAATATGTGTTGTGTTTAATCATGTACTCAAGAACATTCTGTTAAACAAGCGTAGGACAACTAAGAGGGGGGTGAATCAATTGTCACACAATTCAAACTTAAAACTTCAACACTTATTAATTCCATAACCACACTGTTATGTTATTAAGTAAGAGCATGAAACACAAATAACATAAAACAAATCAACACAATGAACACCAAATTTTTACGCGAAAAACCCAATGAGGGAAAAAACATGGTGAAGGTTAATTCACAATATAAAAGATTATAAAACAAAGGCTCACTGCTAAGGGTTCACTGCCCAGAAGAGGACTCACTGTCCAAATACAAAGACTTACTGCCTACAGAAAGGACTCATTGTCCAACAAGGAGGTTCACTACCTACAGATACAAAAGAGAACAAAAGATCCACCACAACAATTAATGCACATTCACAGGATTGCAGAAACCTTTAGTTCACTGCCTTCAACACATTGAAAAACTGCTATCACAACTCACACACACACTTCTGCTCTTACGATTTGTGGCTTACTTTCGTCACTTTGCATCACATTGTCATACAACTCTTCACACTTTGACTTGCTTTTATACCATCCTCAACCTTAGAAACTTTCTCCAAGGTCGGCCACAAATATCTCATTTCATAAATTCAAAATAGGTCGGCAACTCAAAAAATTCCGCGGTGGAAAGGAATAGGAGTGGACCAATAAAACGTTTAACCAAAATAAAAAAAATGTCTCAGATCAATCACACGCTTCCTCAAATTAATTTTATTCTTCGAATGAAGTGTAAACACCAGGTTGGCCAAACCTAATGAAAACATAAATAATCATTGATGTACACACTTCCCAACCAGAAGATGACACGTGGATGCCACAACACGCTTCCTTAAGCACGAGAATACATCTCAGAATCTTCCAGATACATCTGCAACAAAACAACAAACTTCAACCACTAAACATCTTTCACCAGCTTATCCAAACTGTATAAACTTCACACTGAATTACTAAAACATGACTTCCGGATCACCAATCTTCAAACCTCTTTGCTAGAGCACATAAAAGACCTTCACAAGACATATTCTAGATCCACAAGATCTGAAACGAAATAGAGAAAAAATGTAGAGCAACAATATTTTTCCCAGTCCATAGAATACCAACTCTGCTAGAACAATTCACATACCGGTGAACGTAACTTTCACATACCATCACACAAGAAGCTAAAACTCAAGAGATATCACCACTAAATCACCATTATCAAACCTTCAGGTCCGCACAAGCATAGGATCAACATAGGAGAAATGTAGAGCACATACTGAAACACATTCTGAACACTTTCAACATTCTATTTTTTCTTCTTTATTTAATTTTCTTAAAAGCACTTTGGAAACTTATCAAACCAACACATTTGCAACACTATAAAGATAGCTCCATGTTCTCACAACATTTCAGCAGCATCTCATCCATACATGTACAATTTGCAACATACTGAACTGTGTTGACATCAATGACAATATTAATGACAACACCACCAAACTTGCTCATACCTGCAACACATTCATGATACACAATTTACTTACATAACAATTATAATCAAGCATCCATAATTAGACTGATATTGTCTTTAAAATTGTCATACCAAATATTTGAAATTGAATTTCCCCTTTTCACTCATTATATAGATATTTTTTACTATTCAACTTTATACTCTATATGCATAAATTAGTACTTAAAACCTTATATTGAAAATAAAAACTTTCAATATTTTATATACTAACTTCATATTCATAATTATATTATTACATCTTTACTCATAACCATGCACTTAATATTCTACTCACTATTTATTTTGTGAAAAATACTTTTGAATTTCTTCTTCTGAAAATTAGATTTTAAAAATAAACTAATAGTTATTTCTATAACTCTCATAGTAGATATTCATATTATAATTTTTTTCCTTCTAGTTGTTGGGCACAACATAATGCAACTGCTAGTTATATTCTAGGTAATTAGACATTTGAGTGAATCAGATACATTGTGAGATGAATGAATGAAAGATTTTAATGACGCCCACGAGACTAAAAGCCTATGGGACCGAGACACTCAACAACTTAGTTTGTCTCCAGACTCTTCTCCAGATCAGATCTCCTGCTATTAATTTTGACTAGGAGGCTAGCCGTCTGATTTATCTTATCCTCCTCAAATAACTGCTGCATATTGCCCACATCTGAAATACTTGAGTACTGATTACGGATATTTTCGTACGCTGTGCATTCCATGACGAAGTGCCACTCCGTTTCCACCACTCCCTTATTACAAAATAAGCACGTTCTTTCTTCCCAAGTTTCCTTAGGAGTCTTCCACCTACCAGTCTCACATCTAAGATGGTGGGACCCCGTTCTCAATTGAGCAATTAATAGCCTCGCTTTCCCTTTAATAGTTGCACCTAAATATGGTTTTTCACCATGTTCCTTAGCTGGGTTAAACTCTTTGATGTAATATGCTTTTTTTCGTCCGATCTGATTGTGAGATGAGAAAGTCTTATCCCATCATTTCCTAAGGGCGAAGCCGCAAGATCCAATTCCACTTCAAAATTTTCGAACTAGTAGAATTTGGGGCAATTTATTAATTTTTCGTCTACTTAGAATCCACAAACTAGGGTTACCAGGGCCGTTGGTTGCTAATCAGTTCTGTGCATTGCCATCATATCTACCAGGGCTCCGTTTCAGCTACTGTCAAATTAGGGATGGTGTAAATTCTGGTTGATGTTTGGTGTCTTCCAGATTCGTTGGGTGTGAATACTGGGTGAGATTTGTGAAATATAGTTGTATTTCAGACTAGGGGTATCTAAGCGAAAATAAAATTTGTATGCAGTGCAATCACCGACAGGGTTGTGTTTCAAGAAGCATCCAAACAAAAAGACCAGTCAAATTTGTACTCATATAGAAGCAGCATTTGTCAGCATGCCATGTGCTTGATTTCCTAAAAGTGTGTCTGTTAAGATGCAGTTTCTAAGCTGACTTTATTCCCACCATTGCCACATTTTTATTGGAGGAGGTTTGTTTCTATTGTGGATATTCGAGTGTCAAAAACAAACTTTTTTTCTCTATCCTGTTGTTTTCTTGTTTGTTTGTTTGTTTCAATCATTATGTTTGGGAGACGAGAAGTCACTTTTCTGGCATTGAATGGTGCTGAAACTTATGAAAATGTCAGAAACTTATATATTCAGAAATAGTTTATTTCAGTTATAGGGAAACCTTCTAACATGAGAATTGGAAAACTCAGAATTTCCAGATGTTATTTGAAGAGAAAATTTCCCCTGTGCGAATAATACATTTTACTTTTTTTAGGGAAATTCACTCTGATATTGTGCAACAAATCCACAGCTATAACCCCAGTGATGTGAATTTCATGACAATTTTCTGTGGCCTCTTTAACATTGCAAGTTGCATTTTTCTTGGTTAAGGGTAAATGGCAATATCACCAGGCCCAGACTGGTTGTAGGGATGAACAGGCCCTGGGGAGGGAGGTGTTATTTCACGTGCATGTCTGCTGGGTTTTAATTGCCATAATGTGATGTGGGGATTTGAATTTGAATCACCCTCTTTTAACATTGCACAACAATCCCTCGACAAAATTTCAAGTTGGTGTTACACCATACACTATGGTATTATTTTTTGCAACTTTATTAACATTTGGTAATGATTATATTGGAATGTAGATGAGAGTCTGTACTCCTTTCTTGAAAGGTTATGTTAGGAAAGTAAATCCTTCTAACTTTATTCTTGTCATTTGTATTATATGTGGTTAGGTATCAATGTTTATGATGGCCTCGAATTGCAGCTTGAGTTTTGTCATTTAGAGGCATTTATCCAGGCAATCGTTGCAGAGTTTGTTGGTTCTGCCTACCATTTGTTTTTTGTAACAAATTAAGTACAATCCATCATTTTACTTCATTTCTGAACTATAAAGAAGAAAATTGAATTTCTCAGTTGGATATTGCAACAAATCAGGATAGATGCAAGATTGCTATCACTATGCCCTATGCCCTACTTATCAATCCTGTCTGGTCTCAAAGTCATTGTGAACACATGTAAAATGTTATGTATAACCTTGTTATTTTCAATTTCCAATTTATTTGATAAATTATTCACCAATAGGAGTTGAAAGAACATGCAAGGTATAATGTATAATTCAAGCTTACTGCTGCACAACTCTTTTTTTCCATCATTTGTGGAGAATAGCTTACTTTATTATGTTTTCCAAATTGAAAAACTATATGATTTGAAAAGGTCATTAAATCACAAGCCAGCAGCCAAGATGAAAATAAGGCTTTAGCATGCCAGTGGTACACGTTCTAACATAACTGCATAATATCAGAACACACAGATCAGAATCAGAGAAGCCTGAGAAACTGAATACCATCAAAACCCATTATCACTCTATATTATGCTCCATATTGAGATGGAGAACTTGTAAATTAAGTTGAACATACGGATAGATGGGAAGGACTGGGGGCACTTTGAAGAACTGAAGTGTAAGTGGAAGACAAATCTCCTCTTATTCTGAAGCTCAAAGGTTTAACTCAACATACACCTTGGGAAAAATGCATGTCCATTTTGTCACTAACTTGTAGCTGCAAGTATCAAATTTTAGAAAGCATTCGACCAGCAAGCGAGATTGGTTTTAAAGTTCAATGCTGACAATGTTACAATCCATCTTGGAGATGATTGTTCTCCATGGATCAAAGGTAAACATATCGTCCTGAAACTTTATGGTATTCCTTTTGTGCTTTGAGATGAAGATTTTTTTTACTTTCAGTCAGCTAGATGGTTGGCAAGAGTTTGAAAGTTCAGTTCGATGTGAAAGTTGCTGAAAACATTATTTTGTAAAAGATAAGACCGAAAGGTACGAGATTGTGGCACAAGGGTTAGAAAAAGGGGAAATGTTCATCTTCGTTGACTTGCCTAACCTTGCCCACCCAACTCTTGTTTCTTCTTGTCAATGAGGAGTAGTATTCATTTTTTCACTGCCAGTTTGGTCATTTGAATATTGCTTACCCATTGGCAATGAGTAAGCAAAACACACCTTATGGTCTACTTGCCAACAAGGAGATTGACAAGATTTTCTCAGTCATTGAAAATTGACTTAGATTGAAGTGGAAATTTGAATTAGGCTAAAGTACTTCCTGGCTTAGTCCACAATAATTTCTGTAGACTCATGAGATTCTCTTTAGCCTGTTGAACTGTTTTTTGTTGTTTAATAGCTGAAAGTTGTGGGTCTTCTTCTTGATGGCTAAATATGAGGCATATTAGCACTTCAAGAATTTCAAGGCCATCGTGGAGAATGAGATTGGGCATTACATTGAAATAATCCTCACGAAATTGCTGGGGAGTGTGGGGCTGCCTCTCAAAAAGTTTTTTGCAGTTTCACTCAAAAGGTAGTATCAAATGACTATTGATACTTACAATCCACAATAAAATGTTGTCACAGAAAGGTAGAATAGATCTATAAACATGTTTATAGAGTGAACACTGAGTGACATAAAATGGACAAGCAACAGTGGGCTGAAGCAATGAATACAACTTTTCTTTTGTTTAGTTGAGCATTAACCAAAGCTTTGGATGGTTTAAGCCCCGAAGAAGCTTGGCCTCCTCAGCAAGGCATTGTGAAGAACTTGAGAATCTTTATGAGCACTGCATATGTTCATGTTCTGAAACTGAAGCAGAAGACATGAGGTGTATCTTTCTTGGGTAATAAAGCAAATTTGAGTCTATTGGCTGATTGATTCTACAACCCACATGAACCATGGTCATTCAATGAATGTCTAAAGCTAAATTAATATTAGACCAATTTTAATCCAAAGAAGTAAATGAAGGAAATTGAAGTTGCGAGAATAGATTCAAGAAACCATCATTGGCAAGTACGGCTAAGAAATTGCTTAAGCAATATTTCTACCATGAGTAATCAAAAGAGTGGTGATAACTCAGGCAAAGTTGCAAGAAGACAAACCATCACAAGAAACTGCCTAATTGATATTTACTACCATGAAGAATAACAAGGAGTATTACACTTGAAGAGGTGAACTTGGTAGTGACGAGTACGATGGTTTCTTTTTCAAAACCCTACTTTGTAACATAAGCAATGAATTTGAAAGGATGAATTGATGCAACTCAGTTAGAATGTGTTTTTCCATCAGGGAAGAAACCCATAGGCACCAAATGGGTATCTTAAACAGAGTATAAAGCAAATGGCACATGCGACAAATACAAGGCTTGATTTGTTGATGAAATTTTTGCACAAAAAGAAGGCATTGACTATGAGGAGACCTTTGCATCAAAGGTGAAAATCAAACTTATGTTCTCCCTTGCAGCCTAGTTTGGATGGAGGATCCATTAGATGCATGTGAAGAGGGCTATCCTGAATGAACAACTCTTGGAGGAAGAGTATATGCATCAACTACAAGAATTTTAGTTTAAGGTAGAGAGTGCCAAGTGTGTAGATTGATCAAAGTCTTGTATGGGTTGAAGTAAACTCTTTTTTTATTTCCAGATTGTTGATTGACTACACAAATGAATTTATATGATTCTTGTATATAGCAATCAACATTTCTAAAAGAATAACGATGATTTTGTGATAATTGGGAGCAATGAAGAGTTGGTTTTAGAGGTGAAGTAGGATTTTGAACAAGTTCTTGAAGATGATAAATCTTGGGCTATTGCACTATTACCTTGACTTGAAAGTTTTGTTTCATAGACAAATGTGCCACAGAGCTGCTTGGGAAATTAAGGATAGCAGTGTGCCAACTAATAGCAATGCCAGTGGAAGCAAGTTTGAAGCATTCCATGGATGTTGAGTCAAAGAAGATAAATGAAATTCTTTGCAGGCAATCGTTTTGTCATCTCATTTATCTCTCATACACCACATCAGAATTGGGAATATTGTCAAGTTGTCATCTATCTCTTTGTGATGATAGGTGACTTCAACCCAAGAGTGACAAACATATAGGCATTATTCTGAGAAATGGAGTTGGCATAGAAAGCATCCATTGTGATTAAAGGAAGAGGAAGTCCACTAATAGGCAAGGATATTGTTGGATGGGAAAGTGACCGTTGCACACCATGGGAAGGATCATATGAATTAGAATGAGTGCGTGGTAGACTTCAAAGAATTTTACATGTAAAACATACAATGGCTAGAGTGTGGTCAACCATGGTTGGAAAACTCGATGAGTACAAGTTGACTCAACGAGTACTCGCCACATTTTAAGCTTGCCGAGTAACTCATTGCTTGCGAGTTAACTCGCCAGTCCAACTCATTGAGTTTGACAAAATTACTTGCCTTAGATGCATAAAAAATGCAAAATACGAAAAAAGTGAAGAAAGAAAGTAGAGAAAATAGTACAAAATTTTACGATTTTTCCCTATAAATGCATGAATGCCCCTCACACTTCCTCACATAGCAATTGGAGAGCAAATAATTTTAACAAAATGGTCAAATACCTAATTTCTCCCTTAATTGATAAAATAGTGAAAATGGTGTGCAGGATGAAGTTTTGTGTGGTTTCAAAGTTGTCCCCGAGGGGCACTGCCTCTCAACCCTATTGGTGGCGCTACCCCCAAACCCTCGCACCCCATTGCGGGTGTTTACCCCAAACCCTCACCAAACTCATTTATATTTTGCATAAAAAATATTATTATTTTTTTTCAAAAAATAAAGTGTTTTTTAAGGTGCTGAGTTTTGTTGGGTTTTTGCCAAGTTTTTGTTGAGTACTTTGAGTCAATTTTTTTTGGCTTGCCGAGTATCAGAGACTTTGCGAACTATGTGGTCAACTATCTCATTTGCTCACAAAAATTCATACCAAGACTTAGGGAAATGGAAGTCTGATGTTCTCTGATAGAAATGAAGTCTGATTAGAACCCATTTGGTATAAAGATCTGCATGTTAGGAAATATTCAGCAGCAGAAATAGCAGGTTTGGATAACCAAGAGAAGCCAACAATGCAAGAAAATATCTTCATGACTCATGAAAATTGTAAAATCCTCAAAGCAGCCTTGGAAAATCACTTTCAAGTTGCAAAGAAAGTTTATAAATGTAGTATGCCTAGATTTCATATGGATAGTAATAAATTGGTTTCCATAATTCATGAAGCATTGAGTAAATGACAAAGGTCTAGGCCAAAAGGGAGAAGCAAAAAAAACGATTTTCATCAAACTCATGGCATGGGGATGAATGCAAGGCAGCACAGGGAATCTTGATGTAGGAAAATGCAGAGAGAAGAGCTAAGATTTATTGGGAAACACAGTATGAAGGGGTTTTGTAGGGAGGTGCAACAAAACCAAAAATACACAAATAACCAATCTAGAAAACATAAAACAACTTTATGAATGTGAGCAAGATGAAAACATCTACCTTGATAACTAATACAACAAAATCTTCTCAGTATGGGGACATTAAGGAAGGTGTTAAGAGGCTACAAGGAGGTGAAAGGCTTGGGGCAAATGGGACTCTGCACATCAGAAATGTATTTAATGTTGTCACTTGAGAGGTCTTAAAAACAAATTGGAAAATCAGTGTTGTCTTGCTTGCTCTTTATATATGGAGATGTAAATAATCTGCCAAGCTACTATGATCAACCCTCTGCCCCCAAAATTATTCAGTAGTATGATAGAGTGTAGAATCTGAAGTTGGGTACAAAAAGCAAGGGAGGGGAAAATCATAGGCATGGTTTAGATCTAAACACTCTACAATTGATTACTGCTTCACTCTGACGTCTATTTGAAAAGGGATGGGATGAGTGAAGGGAAGAAGTTTTCTGCTGTTCTGTTGACTTTAAGACAGCCATTCAAACCATGCCTAGAAGCATACTTTGGAATAGCATGAGGAACTTAGTGTGCCAAATGAGTATAGAGCAGAAGTTCACATGCTTCATGATCAAGTGCAAGCCAAACTCAGAACACCTACAGGTTTATCAATGTGTTTTGAAAGTGATGTCAGTGTCAAACAAAATTGCTCAATATCCCCCACATTGTATGAACTATACATAGTCAAGTCAGATGAGTAGATGAACAAGCAAATTTACTTCTCTACGTGGATGATCTCATCTTGATTGCAAAAGTATCACACAATTCAATAGAACACTTGAAAACATTACATCTCCTTTGCGAAGAAATAGGAATGTAGGTAAATAGAAATAAAACTAAAGCCTTGATTTTCTCTTGGTTGGAGAAAGATAGGAGACAAGCATCCTTTTTGAGGGCAGTATGTGGAGATAGTGGCAGAATACAAGGATCTTGGTGTTAATTGCTACAACAAACTTAGTTGGAAATCATGCAAGTCAAATAGGATACAAGGGAGATGGAATACATTATACACAGTACAGAATAGGTGCAGAAACACAGAGTTGTGGAACTGGAAAATATCAAGGATCATGTTTGGGCTGCTCCTCATGCTAGTGGTACTTTTCAAGTGTTAGGTATGGGGCAGTGATACATCGTGCTTATAATGGAGACAAATAGAGTGAATTAAGAAGCATTTAATCATGCATAGTTACAATATCAAAGCTTTTATAATGGAGACAAATAGGGGTGGTGGAAGCATTTTAATGTGGCATGGTTACAGCCTTGGCAGGGTATTGCATGAACAATATAGTTCTTCGATGATGCAGAACGTGAACCATCGTGCTTATAATGGAGACAAATAGAGTGAATTAAGAAGCATTTAATCATGCATAGTTACAATATCAAAGCTTTAATTCCATATGAGATACTATCAGCTGAGCTATGTGCCTTTCCTTTGGGGACAATGCACATGATTCGACTACTAGGCTATCTAAAGAAAATATAAACATGGATATTAATTGGTGGCCCAAGATGGCAATGGGAGAAGTTTTAAAATTTGAGGAAGAGCACTTGGTTGAAACAAAAAATTAAGTGAAGTGGGGCATTAGCCTACTGTCCTACACAAGTGTCTAGATGCTACTCAGGAAGTTGAAAGTTATGATAAAATCTTAGACTAAACAAGTGGATAAAGAAACCCACTAGGAAGAACAAATACTACATCGATGAATTCAATCCCACATATGAGTACCATCAAAAGACCTATATAGGGGAAGAAATCAATTGGAAGGCACAAATATTTATAGCTTAATTAAGAACAAGTTCACATCAATCCTAACACCCAAGGAAGAATTCAAAAAGAGAATACGCATATTTTCTACATCATGGGTGGTGGAGATAGAGTGGCACTACATAATGGAGTGCTTAGTCTACATTGACATCAAAATCAAATAATTGACAAGTTGAGGGTTGACACTTTGAATGCCCCCTCTTTGAAGACAAGAGCTTAGCAAAAACATGGGTTTCCTACCAAAATTAATAGTGGGAGATGCAACCTCAAGAAAGGAGCAAAAATGTCTCAAGTTTATCTTGACATGCCTTATATACTTTGCCTTGGTAGCATGGACTCTATATGGTATACTTATTTTCTGATGTTGGGGGATAGTTGGTGCAGGCACTACTGAAATATTTCATTTCATTTCAATTTGAGAGTGATAAAGTGGTGAGATATGTGGTTAGTATTTTGAACTTTTGACTAAAATACTCGAGGAATGACAATTTCTATTTGACACAATAGATATGAAGAATGTTCAAGTAATGTTAATGAGTGCAAGTCAACTTGGTAAATTATGTACACGGGTTTAAGAGCAGTTTTTAGGTGATGAAGAAACAGGTCCCATTTCTTCCATTGGGACGGATTATGGGTCAAGGAGTAGTGTAGGAAAGAATTTTGGCTTCACAAAATATGCAAGAGATATAGGCATAACATTAGGTTGGCCAATGTTGTTGTTAATGTTCTAAAGCAATCCAAATTGCAAAAGAATATAAATTTTCATAAGAAAATGAAATGGTCATGCCATCAGATCGGCATTAGTGAAATTCATCGCCAACAATTCACTACCGGAAAATTCACCGACAACAATTCACCACGGGAAAATTCACCGCCACGGAAAATTAATCCCAAACTTTTAATGTGATGAATTTTCCACGACGGTGAATTGCTGGTGGTGAATTTGTCATGGCAGTGAATTTTCCCACGGTGAATTGTTGGCGGTGAATTTTCCGGTGGTGAGTTATCCTAGAGCCCATCAAATCAGCCAATGTTGTTCTGCAGCAATCAAAATTGCTAAAGAACATAATTCTTCATGGGAAAATGAAACACATTAAGGTGCGTTGCCACTTCACTTGATAGAAGGTTGAACATAAACAAATAGATCAAAATTTTTACGAAATATGTCTAATCAAATTTGAGAAGTTCAGGGATGAGTTCTTTGTGAACAACAATGCACATAAAGTGGATGTTTTAGAGGGGTTTGTTGAGAACTTTATAGCCTATCCTTAGGATTAAGCTATTGTATTGTATGAAAAGTAATCTAATGGAAAGAACTTAGATCTTTCGATATTATAATTCATGTAATACATTAGGCTGAATCAATAGTTCCTAAATTGTTTAAATTATCCTTTTACAACTATTTATAACTAGAAATATAAAACATTCAATTACAATTTGAAATGCCCAGTTATAAAGAATTGGTGAAATTATATCTTTGCACAATGAAAATTACAAACTAATTTATACAGAAATGAAAAAGCATTGATTTTGAAGAATATTTTGTAGCTTTATGGGAGTCTTGGCCATGGACACTAGTGCGTAGCACGGATGTCCATGCGTTGTGCTATCGTTCGACATAGATGTGAGACATAAAACACAAAATGTCCAGAATCTATTCCTACACACATAAATGCAAATGATAGATTTACAAAGAATGAGAAATATCATATGTGTTGGAAATGATAATAAAATTAACTATTAAAACAAAAAGCAAATAAAGAGAGAATTTTGAAAGATAGAACCAAATTAAGTTTATCTTCTTGACAAATAACTTGCACATGCAAAGGAAAGAGAAAAATGTTTTTGGTTTGGCTATTTAGGGGCTTGCCTTAGTCAGACCCTTGCTTTGGTATTTCTACCTCCATGACAGCTAGGATCTTTGAATAAGATTTGGAGAAATACAAATATGATAACTCAAAAAAAATGCAATAGCTTGAGATATAAATGATTTAATGACAATTTGCTAACACCTGATATTTCCAAATGCTAGCATAAAATGAGAGATAAAAGAAAGGGAACAACAAAATAAAACAAAATCACTTGGAAGCTTTGAAGAAAACCTCCAAGAGAAAATATGTTGCTTCAAGATTGTTGTTCTGCACAGTTCTATGAAGATGGTGATCAAATGGCTTCAAGAAAGTGTCATTGCAAAGTGAGAAAATCTTGTTGTGTGACCAAAATGGAAGAACTTCAAAAGTTGTGAGAGTCAAACGCGTGAGGAGAATGAGAAAAAATCAACTTTATTTTTTTTCAAAATAGCAAGTCATGTTGATTTTGTTCAACGTGATTGCCTTTAGGAGCATTACATTTGAAAAATTCGCCGGAAGGTAATGCTCCAACGACCACTAGAATCATGAATTTTCGTAGGATGTCTATGCGGAGCGCTCCCGTCTAGAAAATTCCAAACTCAGAGAATTGGGAACATAATAAAATTGTCAGAAATGGAGAATTCAAGTGCTAGCATTTTGAAATTAAACATTTTATATTAGAGCACTAAAGAGAGGACATTGTGCAGTGTGAAATTGCAAGGGTATGCGATTTACGACACTGCAACTATAATAGCATATCGTTAGACCCTTGCAATTATTATAAATGTGGGATTGCACAACCCAACATTTTGTTAATTTTAAGTAATGAGAGCTTCCATGTGTAGTATCATATAGGTATTGTTAATCTTTAAGTCATCATCTTGTTGACTATTTTCTATGAGTAATTGTTTGTTAGTTTTTGGTTGTTGTCATGGTGTGGGTCAGTCATCCAACTTTGTTGCCTCTACTAACTTTAATATTTGTATAAGTTCACCTCATGGTAATGCAATAGGCATTGCATTTTGTTACTTTTATATTTGGCCTTGGCCAATTTTCAACTTTTTGCGTCAAGTTGGCAAGTGTCACCATGTGTTAAGTTACTTTGTTATGATAAGTTGTTTGAGTTAGTTGTTCTTGGTTGCAAATGTTCTTAATCACCCTCAAATACCAAATTGCTTGCCGATGAAGCCATCACTTTGCATGTTTTTTGCGCATCACATGTTTTTTGCACCAAGTTGTCGTAATTGCCCATCTTGAAAAATGTTGCACTTGATGAAGTTCGTGTGAGCATGTTACATTCAACTTAGAAGAAAATTGTGCACCAATTTTAAATGTTATAAGGAGAATCATCTATCACTTCGATCAAAACCTTGGAAGCAGTTGCATGGTTTAACTTGGATTGACCAAAACAATTAAATTGGGAGATCTGTTTGAGTTGGAACAAATTTGTTTTATTGGGACATTTAAGATTCTGTTGAAGACAACGTGGCGAATTTTCAGGGCAAAATTTCTCTTTGTTTGGAAGATATTAAATTAATAGTATTTGTCCAACAGGTTATGGAAAAAATTGAAACAGGAGTCTTGAAAAGGTTGGAACAAATTTGTTTTATAGGGACATTTAAGAATACGTTGAACAAAATGTGGCCAATTTTCAAGGAAAAAATACTTTTCTAGTCAAAAGTTATGGAATTATCCTCTTTTAGACTATGTTTATGGATTCATTTGAATTTTTTCAAAAGTTCACACAAATATATTGGTGATCCACACAGTTCATGAACTTCTCCAACCCTGATAGATACATAGAATAGTTTTCACGAAGCGAAGTCAGACATTTTCAAAATAATCGAACTCATCAAGGAGTTCAATGGTTTAAGAAATTGCTGAAATGGCTGAAATACACAATTTGTCTCAGCTTTTGTGTTTGCTTGATCATATTAGAGAGTTCACAGGTTCAAGAATCCACCAAACCCCCAACACTATTCTTAATCAACACGTTTACAAGTTCAAAAACTAAAAAAAGCCCAAAACACACTTTTTTTGGAGCTTTTTCGGTTCTTTGAACCTCCAAATCTCTGAAATGCATCTTTTTGAGCATTTTCTAGAAGTTTTGAACTTTTCGGGGAGTTAAATGGTTCAAGAACTCCCCAAACCCCCTGACACACAAAGAGATTTGTTGGAAAATCATTGCAACTTTGTACCCCTTTTAGTATTCTCCTTTCACACTTGCAGGGAAATGGAAGCTTTAAAGCAACATATATAGGTTGCAAACTAGTTAACATAATGCCTCAAAAAACTGCAGTCTCAGGTCACCATGGTTAAAGGATATGCATGCAATGGATTTGTTGAATAGGCATTAAGAACTTTCAAGCAAATGCCATTGATAAGGGTAAAGTCAAATTCCACAACCTTCACCAACATCCTCATGGAGCTTTGAAAAAGCATTTGGGCAAATCATCAAGGCACAATGGAAATGAGGATCCTTGGAAGCAATTATGGTTAGAAATGCTGTAGTTGTGTGTATACAAAATATGGAAGCATAGACAAGGCATGTGAAGTGTTTGACTAAATGCCTCAAAGTAGCGTGGTATGATAACAATGATTGCAGGATATATACAAATTGGATTTGTTGAGAAGACTTTAAAAACCTTCGACTAAATGCACTTGACAGGCTTAAAGTGTGGTTCACTGCTGGTAGCCTGTCCCAGCATCATCCTAGTCTGTGTGAAAATATTACAGCAATAAGAAGGCAGGTTGTGAAAGTATAGACTCAGCTGCAGTTTGTTAAATGCCTCATCAAGATGCCATTTCATGGAATGTGATGATTATAGGATATGCATAACATGGTCATGGTATTAAATTATTAATGCACATAATATGCTTGAACAAATGCAAAGGGTAGGCACTCAGCCTAATGATGCCACTAGACAGCAGATACTAGATAGGTAATGCAACAGTCCATGGAAAGTTTGCTAGCGTATTTGTAAAGATAATCTTGCTAATACGTGCACTCACAGTCTTGATTTGGGAGTCCATGCATTCGTTGTACCTGTCAAAGACATGGAATCTCACGAACTTCTTCCGAAGGTTGAAATCCAAGATTGTAGATACAAGATTGGCCTAAATAGAATAGGCAGTGGAGTGTTGAGGTTTCAATCAGTATTCCATGAGAAAATAAAAAATTATAGAGAAAGATTAGATGTTTGTGCAGATTTTGCATAAAGATAACCTCACAGGTTATGATACATTGACAGGCCATTAATTAGATAGAGGATTTTAAGAGAGACGACCTTAATAAATAAACTTTTAAAATTGGATGTTTTCATACAGCGGATCTTGAAAGGCAAATCACAAATTGCAAAGAGGAAACCTTTCAAATTGAGCCCATTCATGCATAGGGTGTGGACAGATCTTAAGTATGTTGGTAGAACTTGGAAATTAATTGAGGTCCACATGTGAGATTTATAGTCATGAATCAGTGATTTTACTTTATTATCTTAAGATTTACAATAAATTTGTGAAGGATCTCTTTTCACTTGGGCAACATACCTTCACTAAAGATCACTCAATATAGGCTTGTTCAACTAAAAAGGATTGCGCTACATATTCATAATGGCTTTAGCCTCATTTTTGATTGAAAATTCGATCTCAACCTTTTTTGAAGACTATACCAAGTACAAAAATCCCATTCTTTTATCTTCATGGTCTACTAAAGAAAGAGTATAACCTGGTGTACAAAAATCTAAGGGCAGAGGTAGGGAATCCCAGAAGAATAAAGTTATTTTACATAGTGTTTGGACATTTCGATACTTATCAATGTTTAGCAAGGACTTAGCATTTTATTATAAACTCAGTTTACTAATGTTTGAACTCATTTTTGTGTTTATGTGTTAAACATATACACTTATTAAAAAGGCTTTGTAATATTATTTTAGAGGTTTTATAAGGTCTGAAAAATAAGTCAGTTATGAGTTAGTAAAAAGGGAGAAAACTATAAATGCAGTCATTTCCAATGTAAAAAGGTTCGGTTCAGTTTTTCTGGAAGCAAGGGATTCTCACATTAGTGTATAAGCAAGCTAATCGGAGAGCCCTCCTTTTTGGATTGAATAAAGAATAATGGGCCGTTTGCAGAGCCCTCCTTTTTGGATTGAATAAAGAATAATGGGCTGACTGTAGAGCCCTCTTTTTGGATTGAATAAAGAATAATGGGCCATCCGTAGATCTAATATACTGTTTCTTTATGTTATAGATTGCTTGTGTGTCTAATTTGCATCCTTTCTCTATATATTTTCTGTTATGTGTGAAATTCGGATATTTTCCTTTATAAAACTGGGAGAAAATTACAGGCAGTTTTCCAATCAGTGAGATGTGAAACTCCTAGTAAATGTATCTTTCATGTATTAGATGGCATTTCTTTTGTTGAAAGTTGAAACTCTAGTTGTGTGTTTCATATTCAAATGTTCTTCCTTGGGAATTGGATCTTGGTATTGATTCCTTTTCCTTGTGTAATGTTTAGTTATCCTTTTATTTTAGTTTTAGTTAGTTTCCTTTCTTGCTTTTTGGTTAAAAGCATACTCTGAAAAACCCAAAATCATATCATACAAAGGAGCTGCCCCTCTTAAACGCAGAGGAAAGTTGTTAGTCCATAACAACTTTTCCAACTGTTGGAATATTTCTTGCTGCCTGTTGGGCAAGTCATATAAAAGATGTAGTGACAAATATGTTTACCAACACATTTCAAAGTCTTTTCTTCTATCTGCTGTGTAGTTGACAGATGATAAAGTAGTCCTGCACAATATAACATATTTCAGAAGCAGTATCAGTTAACCTCCCTTAGAAAAGTCGATAATGTTATGCAATTACTGTTGCACCTGCAAATTTTGGATTAATGAAATATTTGGCATTTTGATCCTTGCTTTGAATCAAGAGTTCTTTCTGTGGATTGTTGTGACTTTGTCTAATCAATTGATTCCTTCATTAAACTTGAGTGGAGTTTTATTCTATTATTAATAATTGTTAATCATCCTTCACACTTTCTGTGTATAATTGAACTGTCATTTTTTGGTGAAGCATATTTCCAAAACACTGCTCATTCCATTTTCTTGACTTATTCTTGAGAAGTTTTATCTTTCAGACAAACTGGTAGATATATTTATAGCTTGAATTAGCATCTCTTTCCCTCTACCACTGCTCGCCAAGCCTAGATATGTCTATATTAGTCAATCAGATATTCTAACAGTTACGAATGATCTAAGACTCTGTCAGTCAATCAGATGACCAAAAGTCAAATGCAAAACATCTATTTAGATTATCTGTTATGCAGTGAAGCATTCTCTGAATTACACTATGTAAGATTTCTAACATTGAGTAGAATGTGATCTGGACTATTCTCAGATGTGCATAGTGTCTGTTTATGTCTTGGGTTATCTTCTAGTTTTCCAGGCTTCCTGGTTGCTACCAGTGTATCTAGTTTTTGGTCTTGGTTAAGAAATTCGTTCGTTTTTGCTAATTGGATTCACAAAATGAGATGGTATTGGAACTCTTTTTTCAAAATAAAACTTAATGTTGGTTGCTGTTATGAATGGGCTGTGGTGTAAAATAATGTTTGTCCATACCATGGTGAATGATTCTAGTTTTCTTGCAAACCCTTTTCCATTCGGGCAAGAAACTGTGCATTTTTCACTATTGCTGTACTTAAAATTTAAAATTCGTAATTCTGCTTTCAGGTGTACTTATCTTGATATGGCATTGAAGGGGATGCATGTTCAATCTTTGCCAAAGGAAATTCTGCGCCTAAGTTCAGAGATTTCAGCAACAGTTGATTTTGCTGCAGCATATAAATGTAGAAGTTTTAAATTTGGTCAAGGGATGCGTGTGCATTTCTTTCATGCCAGAACTATATCTTTGTCCCCAAGTATCAAAAGAAAATGGTGTGCCTCCACTTGAATATTTTTCTCATCATTATCCTTCATTATTTTAGAAAAGTAGAACACAAGCAAATCCTGAGGAAATGCACACACTGCAACACGTACCTTAGCATTTTATTATTAATCTTTCTATAGAACCATTCTTCTTTCTTGGGATCCTATGTTTCTGCCAAATTTCAGTTTCCAGTGATAAGAACTTTGATTGTTGCTGCAGGAAGCAAAACCATTTGGTCATAAAGTGTAGGGGAAGTAACGGAACTTCTGGTAGAAGTGAGAACCCACAAAATGAAACATCTGATAAAAATGGCAACCTGCAAAGTAATGGGCCTTCTAAACAGTCTGGGTTTGGGAGAACTCGTCTTGCCAGAATTGTTCAAGAGGTTCAGAATAAACTAATAGAAAACATCAAAGAGCTTCAAAAGAACTTTCCCATGAAAGTGTTTTGTCTACTTCTAGGATTTTACTGCTCGACTCTTTTCGCTACAAGTATAGGTCAAACAGGGGACTGGGATATTTTGTC
>VDFB02383163.1:0-16292 GCA_007258455.2 Sequoia sempervirens | reverse complement strand
GAAATTCACTATGGAATTGACCCCTGTGCCATCAGTCCCAGATAATGTTACCAACTTTCAGGTGTTTGAAAATGACAAGCATATTCTGGATTTTATCACAAATATAGACGTTTTTGCTTCTCAAATCATTGATGAAACAGAATCTTAGGAAGCAGAACTAGATTTAGAAGGAGTAATGACCTTAAAGTCAAATACTATTCCAAGAGGAATGGTATAGTTAGAATGAATTTTTGATATGGATAAAATCAGAGATCAGGAACAAGAATCAAAGAAGGAGTCCATCAATGGATAGTGTGATACTTACAATATGGGAACTAAAGATAATGCTAAGAATATTTTCATTGGCAAAGTATGCACTCCTAAAGAAAAATAAGGGATAATTGAAGCCTTGCACAGCTTTCTAGATATAGTAGCCTGGAGTTATGAAGATTTGAAAACTTATGATACATCAATCATAACTCACACTATAGCTTTGAGGCCAGGTGCCAAACCTTTCAGGCAGAGACAGAGGCCTATAAACGCATTGTTGGAACCACTCATACAGAAAGAAGTTCATAAGTTACTATCTACTAGAATCATATTCCCGGTTAGACATTCAACATGGGTGGCAAACCTTGTTCTAGTGAGGAAAAAAATGGAGAAATTAGGCTTTGTGTTGATTTCAGGAATTTAAACAAATCATCAAAAAAGGATAATTATTCAGTTCTTTCATTGGATGAAGTACTTCAAGTTGTTAATGGATCTCAAATGATGTCCCTTCTCGACAACTATTTAGGTACAATCAAGTAATGGTCTCTCAAAGATGAGGACGACATAAGACCCGCCTTCATCCAAATGTTCCTTTGCCCCACAGGAGGATGCCATTTGGACTCATTAATACAAAATACATTTCAAAGGGCTATGGATATTGCTTTTAAAGATATCATAGGCAAATGCATCATTATTTATATGGATGATCTGACTATTTTTTCAAAAAACAGAGGGGATCACATCTTAGATTTGCGCAAAGTGTTTCAAAGGTGCAGGGAATTTGGCATATCCTTGAATCCTAAAAAGTGTATTTTCAGAGTAACAGAGGGAAAGCTGCTAGGACATGTGATATCAGAAAAGGGAATTGCTATTGATCCAGAAAGAGTGGAAGCCATCTTGAAGATTCAGCCACCTGCTAGCAAAAAGGAAATGAAATCTTTCTTTGGCAAGATCAACTTCGTCAGAAAATTCATTACTGGATTTGTTGAAATTGTTAAGCCATTGAATGCAATGTTGAAGCAGGATGCTAAGATCGAATGGACTACGGAAGCAAAGGAATCATTTGTAGAAATCAAAAGAGCCATTGTTGATGCTCCAGTATTGGTAAGTCCTAACTACAGCAAGCCTTTTCACATCTATTCATTTGCTTCAGACCATTCATGTGCAGGAATGCTAACTCAAAAGTCTGATGAGGGAAATGAGCATCCCATTGCTTTTATGAGTGCCCCATTAAAAGATGCTGAGTTGAAGATACCAAGTGTAGAGAAGAGTAGGCGCTACTCTTGTTAGGCGTTGAAAATTTGAATATTGCTGTCACCAGGGGAATACAAGGTTTGCTCGATTTGTTCCGGACCACTTGATCCAAGTTACTTCTAATGCAAAATGAGTTAGGAGAGCGTAGGGCTAAGTGGGTGACAATGCTACAAGAGTACGATATTGAGATCCAACCCATGAAGTTAGTAAGAGGACAGGGACTTACTCAAACCATGGCCGAAATAGGCCCTGAACTAACCGTTCAGAATTATAACATTGAGGAGGTTTCCCCAGATGGCTGGTATGATGACATAGTTTATTATTTGTTGAACCAACGATCTCCAGGTCATCTTAATGCTGTTCAGAGGAGAGCCCTACGATTGAAGAGTGACAGTTTCATGCTAAATGGAGCCGTTTTGTACAAGAAAAATCATGAGGGAATTTATTTGAGGTGTCTTGGGAAACAAGAACCTGAAAGGGTGATAAACGAATTTCATGAAAAATATGGTACTGGCCATGGTTCTGCGATTGCCACAGCAAATCAGATTTTGAGGGTAGGATATTACTGGCCCACGCTATTCAAAGACGTTCACCATCATGTCAGGACCTGTCACACGTGCCAGACCGTAGCAACAAGGGAAAGGTATGTAGTGCTTCCGCTCTAGCCGGTCACTAAGGTAAGGCCTTTTGCTCAGTAGGGTATGGATTTCATAGGCTCCATAAACCCACCATCTTCTGCAGGACACAGGTACATTCTCACTATTATTGATTATTTCACAAGATGGACTGAGACTTTTGCTTGTAGGAAATGTACATCTGAGGTAGTGATTGATTTCTTAGAGTCTGCTATTCTTAATTGATTTGGATGCCCTATTGCTATTGTCTGTGATAATGGTCCTGCTTTCGCATCTTTGAAATTTTCAAATTGGGCTTTTGATCATGGCATTATTGTGAAATTTGTGTCCAATTATTATCCTCAGGGTAATGGCTTAGCAGAGTCCTCTAATAAGAACTTATTGACTGTCATCCGTAAGCTGTTAGAGAGGAACCCAAAAGACTGGCATACCCAGCTTCGGTTTGCCCTCTAGGCAGATCGTACAAGGCTTAAGTCATCCATCGGAACATCTTCTTATCACTTAGTATATGGTCTCAAGCCAGTATTCCCTATTCAACTCAAGATCCCAACTTTATAGTTTATAAATGAGTTTTATGATGAAGGGGACAGAAGGGAGGCTAGGGTAACAGAACTATTACACCTTGAAGAGAAACGAGATAATGCCCTTGAGAATTTTTCCAAATATCAGGGGGTAGTTAAGAGGTGGTTTGACAGGAGGGCCAAGATTAAATCCTTTAGGATTTCTGACCTAATCCTATACTAGGGTAAGCCTCATGATCGAAAAGGGGACCATGGGAAGTTCAATAAACTGTGGCTTGGCTCATATCAGATTGCTGAAATACTTGGAGATAATGCCTTCCATCTGAGGACTCTCACGGGAGAAGATATTCCACTGCCTGTCAATGGGCAGTATTTGAAACATTATTTCCAGTCCTGAGCTATTTTCAGCTCCCTGCTTTGTACATAGTTAGTTTAGGTTGCTTTTTGTTGTTCTGCTTTGGTTAGAATAGATTTGCTTTGGTTTGTTTGTTTTGGTTTGCGTCGCTCTTGCTCTTGGTTCTTTCTCTTTTGGGGATCTCTGGTTGCATTTGTATGACAATGGTGACAAGGTAGGTCTAATGTTCTTGGTATTTCTTTTACAAACTCTAATCATCCTTCCAGGGCATTATGGTATGAATTCCTTGCCCAATGTCACTTATCCTTGTGCTAAGGCAAAGGGTTTCTAGTCAGTTTGAATAGGAATACATTAAGGTCTCATATTTTAAATTAAAGATACCTAAAGTTGCATAAGGTCCTTATGAAGTTTGAACAAGTGAAAAATCCTTTTTTCTGCTCTAGTGCCACTGTGGTTCTCATCCTTGAGTGTGAACTTCATTGTTCACAGGTTGAAGCGAAAACAGTAAAAAGATAAGCAGTATAAAAAAAAGGGGGAAATACATATTAAAATTAAAAAGTTTAAATTCAACTCATCAAAGGGATCTGGATATCTCTACCGGGGCTATAGATGTCTGGCTGGCAGTAGAGTTATGTTCCAGGAAAAGAATCCCCGGCGATAACTGGTAGGGCTGGATGCCTGACTAACGTGAGAGCTCTATCTGATTACTTTTTTAAGTACTGAATCTTTATGTCGCTTGTTCATACACCGGTTGGAGTTCTTATTTGCAAGCCTAAGAGGATAATGAATCACATCACCACTTTTACCCACTTTGAAAGCCTGTGCTGGACTGTAAGTTTGGATGAGCTGATGGGAACTTTCTTTTGTTTTAACATGGAGTGGTGGCCGAGATAGGAATTGAGTTGAAACCATGGAGTTGGATTCTTGATTCGGTTGTCATCAAAATGCTACCGGAGCATTTCCGATTAGATCGCCATTTGTTGTGCATTTTGCACCTGCATTGCGGAGCAGGACTCTTTTCATGATGTCTTTTGACCTTTGGTTTTATGGGATTTGTCTTTTTTAAGGTCTTGAGATATTGGTCTTACTGGTTTTGGTCTTGCCTTGAGGCTTGAATTGGTTAAAATTGGCTTTTGGTGAAAATCTAGGTTTTGACCTGAATCTAGAATTTGCCACCAACTCCATTGTTGGGATTCTCCGGGCTCTGAACCTTCTTGCATTTCGCTGTACTGCAGAATCAGGGTTTACGCCCGGCCTGGGATTTTCAGATTCACGGCCGGACCTACGGGCGTACCAAAATCACGGGCTTCAAAATCCCGGAGTTGCTTTCCACTTGAAGTCCGATGTTCCATGTCCCGGATTTTACCGCATGCATGTTGGCGACTTTCTCTGAGGGAATTCGTCACGAGAGCAGGAACAGGATTTTCAAACTTATATCTTGTAGCATGCAGAATTGCCGATGGAACCACCACGAATATTGGAGGATTAAAGAGCGCATCATTTTGGATTCCATTACTCGTTTTCTACGCCAAAGCGTCCCGAGTGCATTCCATTCCGAGCTTTAATCATTGACTACTTGCGTGGGAATTGGTGGAGCGCTGGTGTCGAGGTTTTCGTTGCTTGGGCGCATTCGTTTTGCAGTCACCTCTTCGAGTTCGAGTTTCGTTTGGACTAATCCATGGTAGGTTATCATTGGCCTTTTCATCTGTTTGCATGATGATTGAACTATTCTATGATTGATTGTTGGTCAGCCTATGCTTGGTTATAATTTTGTATTTATCAAATTAGGGTTTGACCCATCTTTTCGTAAAACCTCATCACCCGTGCCATGTGCGCTTGTATTTATCCATTAGATGATGGGTGCATTCGTTTGGAGGGTGTTCTGGGTCAGATTTCTACCCTCTAAGTGTGTAATTTGCTATATTGTGTGAGGTTAGGGTTTTTTCGGTGCTTGGCCCAGATTATGGAATTTGTTATGATTTGTCTATCTTGCGCCTGTATTAAACCAGTTCCTTGCCTTATGGAGACTCGGAGTGCTTTGATTCATCCTTAGGGATAGTGTTCTAAAACTTGAGTTTACCCTGGTTTTCATGGCGGGAGGTTTATTTTTCGAAATTAGGGCATCGTCATTTTGCCATGAAGTTTAGTCATTCGAGGTCTTTTGAAATTCAAGTTTAAGTGCATTCTGAATTTTGTTGGTTAGCATTGATTCTAGGACCATTAGAATCCAAGAAGAGAAGTTTGCATGATCATTCAGTCGCTGGTTCGTGTGTTGTCATCTGTCGGGTTTCTGAGGTGTCCGCGAAATTTTTGTGCACCCGGATTTTCCTGGTTTCAGCCAATTCCGCGGGGTATAGCGAATTCTGAAATATTTGAACTATTCGCGAAAATCCTTCCTGTCCGGACTTTTCCGGTTTTCTTGTCTGGTTTTATTTCTTTTGATTTCTCGAGGATAGGATTAATGGAGTAAATGCTAAATGCTGATTTCTTGTTGCTAATGGATGAATTTCATGATAATCTCATAATCGTTGTCTATACTAATGATTTATTTGGAAAATGGTGTCCTAACAACAGGAATCCGTTTGGGTCGGATTTCTCTAAAATTCTGCCCCGATTGGATTTTCCCGACTTACCTTGTTTTCCCAGATTGCTTTGTTTTTCCAGATTTCCAAAGATTGGCGATTTGTGATAGTTCTTAATGGCCTTATATGATCTTATGCTAACCTTTGAATTGGAATACATATGATAATTGGATACTCATGACATTCTTTTGTGAATGCAGGCTGAATCAAGCAAGGTTGCAGTAGGAAAATCTAAAGGTGACACGGAGGGGTCCTCTATTTCAGATGCAGAAAGATTAAGATTGGACACTAAGAGTCAACTCCCTGAAAGCAAGATATCTTTGGTGTGGTCTAAGGTCTCGGACATGAATGTTGGAGCATGGCGATATGAGGAGTTTAAAGTGAGAACAACTCAATAGGATTTGTCGGTCCTGAGACAGGGAATGATGAAGTTCAGATTAGTGCATGTGGCAGGGTTTCCTCCCGCAATCCAATGCTACGAGTTAATACTTGAGTGTGCCCGATAGTATGACTTCGACACACAAAGGGTGGTCAGCACTGAGGGAAGGGTCTTGGCGAATTTCAGTCCTGTTTGTATTGCCCAAGCCTTTGACATGCCATATTTTCCTTCTGTGTGCGCTCTGAACATGGATTTGGCCCGAACATATTATGAGAATGAGCCAACCAAAGCTCAGCAGATGATTAATTCCTGGTTGGAAAATCCAAAGTCACACTACTCCAAATTGCCCAAGCAGTTGCACAGGGTTAGATTTAGATCAGATATTTATGATGCAATCACATTCTTGAGCAGAGTGGCAGGTTTGAAAAGTGCTGGAGTGTTGGATAGCTAGATGGTCCATGTGATCAACAAGATTGAACAAGGAACCAATTACCATTGGGCAGGACTTATTAGTACTATGATTGATAAACAACTAAGGGATGTCCTAGAAACAAAGAAGTTCACCATGTCTTCTTATGTGGTGTATGTGTTAGCTAGATTCTACCCATACAGGGGTTTGAATCCATAGGGGACATTTGGACAGGATATAGTCTATGAGATATATCCGGAATTACACCTAGGACACTGGGATTACCGAAGAGCCAATGATGCATTCACAATGCATATCACTAGGATGCTTCAAAATGCAGAGCATTTGAGACTGTCAGATGGAGCGAAGGATTTGATAACAATGATGAATGTCATGATCTTCTAAGGGTACATAAATTGATCTAGCTGAGAATTTGAAGGATTTAACTAACATTTTCTCTATTAATTGTCAAAGCACTCATTACATGTTTTGTGTGGAGGATTTATGGAACCTACTAAGGGACCATTAGGGAAGCCCATAGGAAAAGTTGATAAGGTAAAGAATCCTACAAAAACTCTAAGGGGAAAAGAAGAAAAAAAACAAATGAAGTATCGGTTTCATAGGGTGGAGTGCACCTCCAATCTTGCATCCAACTGGGACACTATCTCAAATAAGAACCTAGGGCATGTTAATATAAATGAATTCAAGCAAAGGGTCATGGTCAATCCCACCATAGAGGATTCCTAGAAGATAAAGGGAAGTGGCCTTGCAAAGGCAGTTGGCTTCCCTCCTACACTAATTGCTCCAAAATTGGTCATGGCCTGTCGGGAGTGCTACCACTCTAATAATAGGAAGATAATTGCTAAAGATGGGAGGGTATTAGAAAATTTATTTACTAAATCTATTGGAAAGATATTTGGAATTTTGACCTTCGAAAAGGAGGTAGAAAATGAGTTCGCTTGGAAGGTTTGGCAATAAGATCCCCTAGGATGAAAAAGAATGATCAATCAACATTGGTTAAAGGATAAGAGGGGCACTGCCAAAAAAGTGCCTCAAAAGTTATACAAGAGTTATTCCTTTGAAGAATATCATGATCTAGTCACTCTCCTGAGTAGAGTGATGGGCCTTTCTACTGCAACATTCTTTGAATAATGGATGTTCTACTGTGGAGGAGATCCTCTACGGTACTGCTAGCTTCCACTGGGCCAAAATGATAAGTGACAAATTGCATAATTAGCTTATGACCATAAAGAAGGCCTTCCAATTCTACATGACCTCATATTTGGTTTATCTCCTAGTGGTAAAATTCCCATATAAGGAACTATTTTGTTTAGGGAAATTGGGAACCAAGAAAGGAGAACTCAAAGTATATGACTATAATCCTAAATTAAAGTACAACAAATTCAAGAGGTAATACAAAAGGGTAAATGATGCCTTCATCAGGCATATAATTAGACTCTTGGGAGGAGATTTCAAAAGAAGAGTAACCCACAACACCAAAGCTTTTATAAAAGGTTTTTGCTATCTATTTATTCAATTCCTGAAATTCACCTACATCACGGTAGAGGGGTTCTCGGGAAAGCCCTACTAGTTACTGCGCTACCCAAATGACCATATCATCTTGGAGGCTACTCAGCAGCTGCAAACTATCCATACCCTACTGAGTGAAAAACACCGAGCTGGGGTTCCACATACCCTTACTTTCAAGCAAGGAATGTACTTTTTCTTCACTACCTAGTTTGTTGAATACTCAAAAAAGGAATTGGAAGAGTAGCACTTTGAATTACATACTGATAGGGGAAGAGTGGATCCTCATGGAAAGATGAGGAAACAATTTGGAAGACAATATTCCCACTGACCACACATCGAAGACTTCTAGGAAAATTGTGTAGATGACAAAGAGGTTTGGATGTGGCACTACACAAGGATTGACCGATCAATTCATGAAGTGCGTCAATCTATTTCCGGTAGCAGTCAAAATCTCGAAAGATGATTTTTATATAGAAGATATACGCCAAGCTAATAAATACTGTTGCGATCAACGGGTTGGAGATGAAGACGTGAGGAGTCTCATTGCCTCGGAAGACAAAAAACTAGGAAATGGGTGGATGCACAAATAGCCCAGCTAAAGGAGCAAGGTGTGGAGCTTACATATGGGGAAATAGAAGATGAAATTGAAAGTGAAATAGACAGTAGTGCAGCCACTAGTTCATCAATCAGAGCTCCCAAGTCCCCACCCATTACTTCAGTCAAAGATGCAGGTACAGCCCAAAAGTATTTTACAGAGGCTCAGAAGGACCAATGACAACCATCAGGAAGCAAAATGCGGGACAGGAGATTCAGCCGGGAAGGAACCACAACAGAAGGAAGAGAGAGTGTGAAGCTGACCTCCTCACCACCTGCCACTTCCCCGCTCCTGCTTTGTTCTGTTGTGGTCACCACCCTCCATATTTCTGCATGGGACATCGTCCACCTCAGCTTTCACCTTCCTCTATTATTAATTACAGACTCTTCCTTCTTCCAACCAAAAGCTGCCATTAAATGCTACCAGCCACCTCTCACTGCACTTGCCCTGCATCCATGTTGTCACCATCTATGGCCCACCACCATTTTGTCACTGGCACGCTCCTGCCAAAGTGTGCCCTCAGAGGCTCCCTCTGGAGACTGATCCCTTGACCCCTAGGTCTAGGTACTAATTTCCTAGCTTACTGTTGTCTTACCCTTTCCTCCGCCACCTACCGAGCCATAAAAAATGAAGGCGACAATGCAGATATCAACAAAAATGGAAAGACTTAGTGTAGAGAAACACAAAGAGGCTGCACAAGATATAGTTGATGAGCTCGAGGATTTTGATAAAGATAATTATTTTGAACATCTAGAGGGCGGATTAAGTATTATCTTGGCAGGTGGCCTCTGATGAGGAAGGGCCATAAACTTCTAAAGGAGATGCTGAGGGTCTTGATGAGCACTATATAGTGGAGACAATAGATCAAGAGCCAAAAGAAGAGACATTCCTAGAGGAGCACTGGTCTGAAGAAGGGAAGATAGACACAGATCTGGATGTAGAAATAATTGAGGAACCTCTATGGACTAGCCAAGATGAGGGCCTGATGTAGGAAGAAGTGCCTCTAGGAAGGGACGAAGAAAAGGATAAAGAAGAAGAGGAGATAAAATAAAAGAGCACTGAGCATAAGCGAAACATTGAAATCAAATAGGAAGAAGATAAAGAGAGGGTGTTGCAAGAGGAAAATATCATTGAAGAAAATGTAGCTTCCATCGAGCCTGATACAAGAAGGACTACACTAGAAAAGGAGGAAGATGAGGAGGAAAAGAATGATGAAGAGGCTCCTAGTGATGAAGAAGATTAACCATAGAAAGAAAAAGAAGAGGAAGGTGATCATGAACCACCAAAGGGTCAAACAGAGGTTCCTGGTGTGGTTGGAACAAAAGTTAAAGAAGAAGGCTCCAGTGGTTGCTAAACCTAAGGCCTGAATAGAGGCAATACTAGCCATAGCATAGATAAGGACCCGAAAGGAGAAGCAGCCTAAAATCTAATCCCACATCATGGTTGACGCTTTTGGGTCTCGAATGCTACAAATTGTCTCCCCAATAGCTATTAAAGAGGTGAGAGCCATTTAGGGGAAAGACTACCAAATATCTATGATCAATCTGGGCTTGACAACCCATGAATAGAAGATGGATGATCTTTAAGGATTAGTGTGCACCATTATAGAACAAATGAATGAGGACTAGTTCGCTAAAGAAGAGTTGAATGCGCAAGTGGCAGACCTCATTGCTTACATTCAACAATGGAATTCTATAGAGGAAGAAACTCTGGAAGAATCATTTGTGCCTGACCTCCTCTACAAGGAGGAGCTAAATAAAATGGAGAAAATGAATAATTGGACCAAATCCACTGTGGATTGGTTCAATAGAGTGGTGTATAATGGTGATATGGGCATCCACCATGTAGCTAGAGTGCACAATAAATTTGGGGGTTTGTAGAAATAAGTGGAGGACATGATAAATACGTACAAGGAGTTCTTCGAGCTATATAGGATTAGTTGTCCTAAGCTAGAGAGCATCCTCAAGCTTTTCAAGGAAATTTGGGAAAAAGAGCTAGAGCTGCCAAATGAGGATCATTGGCTAGTTGAAATGTGGCAAATGAACCTTGATTATAGGAAATAAATTCTGGAGAATTTCTTCCATGAATTGTAGCTTGATCGTGAATGGGTCATGCAGCATCAAACGGACAGTGGAAATTATCTTAAGATGATGACGACCTATGAAATGTCTGCTTTGGAACTAGATCTGGAGAAAATCAAGACATTATTTCATAAAAAGATGGAACAAGGGGCTAGAGACATACTATCATTAGATTTCATGGATTTTCCTACAAGGGATTTCACTCAGTTAGAATAGGTTATAAAGGCTACGCCAAAGTGCACTAAGAACTAGGATCACATCACTGATAGATTCAAGAAGATAGCCTTTCAAATCCTCAAATCTGATCTATCTGAGGAGAAGAAACTCATAGCCATGATTGGCATGTTCGTTGAGTATGCAACAATGTAGGAGGCTAGGAAGCCTATCATCAATGATGAATACTTGTTGAAGTAGTTATAAAGACTGAAAAGGCAGCTAAAAGACAAAAAAACTACAAGAAAAAATAGACTAGAGGATGAAATAGAGAAGAAGACAAAATAGTCTATTTTATATTGTAATATATTGGGGGTAGGTGAAACCCTAAGTGAAATTGAATCTTGATCACTCATTGTAAATGAATCTTGTCCATTCATTTCACTTTTTGAAAACTACAAATAGGGGGCATCCTCTCATTTTAAGAGAGAGATGAGTTGTGTAAAAGAATGTTGCATTAATATATTAGAAAAAGATTATTTTGATGGTTTCTTGTGTATTCTTCTCCACGTGTGCATGATTCTATGTCCAAGTGGTAGATTTTAGCTTTTCTATTCCATTTTTTATGTTATTTCTAGTTATTAGTTGATGTTGTGCTTTAATGGTGAAGTATGCTATGGTGTTTGATGTCTTCCTAGCTCATACATTTTGTTGTTTATTTATGAGAAACTGCTATGTAAATTTAGTCTAAGCTCATTTATATTGCTAAATATAATATCAATTGTTATTCATGCTTTAATGTTGAATGAAAAATCTAAAAATCTGAAACGACCCTTTGAAGATTGTACTAGTTTCATGAGACAGTGGGTTGTCCCTGGTTAAGTGGAACTCAGTTTTGGGAAGTCTATCCACAATAGCATCCTCCATTGTTACTGTTCACCATTAGTCATAGGTCTTGGAAACTTCTAACCATTTTTTCCTTTTTCTATTTCTTTAAAATTTAAATTGAAAAAAAAGTTCTAGCATCATTATAAAGCCAAATTATATGAGCAAGAATGAGTTTTAGCTTGTTGTTTTGAAATTATAACAACTGCTCATTCATTTCCAGAATTCGCAAAAATCCATTTGCAAACCTAATTCCTCAAGCTTAGGGAGCCATAAAGGCCCCTTTGTGATGACCAACAAACCACATCAACCATTGAAATATTCCAATCATTGTCATGACCTCACACTCGAGAGACCTTGTGCTGATTTCTAAAACTTAGTTGTAGAAATTACCTTTCAAGAGAGAAATTTCACTTGTGCATTGTCTATGTTGAGAAGTGAAAAAACACCCATTAATAGAACATGCACTAGAAGGAGGGCCAAACTAAGCTAGATCAGTTTGGGTCATCTTCCTCCCAAAGATCTCATATGATAATAAGATCAATGCCAAACAAGGGGGAAATTCCTAAAGCTAAAGCCCCATACTAAGGCTAGGAGATCCAATAAAGGGGAAGTATTAGCTTCAGCCCATCTCAGTCGATATCCATATCCTCCATCTCCTTCCATCTATCCATCTCTACCTTCGCCTTCACTTCAAACAGTATTTTCACCACTCATTTACCACATCCAAGGTGTTGCCCTAATCTCCACTCCTCATTCACAGGGCATTGCCCCAATTATTGTCCCACTTCAACCCCAAGCTACTATAGCACATTTGGTGCAACCTCCACTTCCCACAATGGATTGGTTGGGTAATAACCCATCGCCCTTGTCCTCCAATGACTACCATGACATGCCAAAGAATCTGGAAGGCTTTTGCACCAAGTTTCATCCACGTGATCGACAAAGAAAAGTAGAACAACACATCAAGATCTTCCAAAAAACATTGAAGTATATGCAGATCGAACATGAAGATGTGGCTTGTAGGCTCTTCTCTTACTCATTAGGGGATGAAGCATCTTTATTGGTATATCAATTTACCTACAGGCTCCATTACCTCTTGGGACCTCATGAAGAATAATTTCTTGTAGAAGTTCAAGGTTCTTATCAGTCCTATAGAGTTATATCAACAATTTATGTTGGTAAGGAGAGAAGTTAATGGGCCTATAAACTCATTCAATGACCAATTTCAAAAGGCTTACATGAAGCTGCAACCTCCCTACGTAGTTGACAATGCATGAACTAGGATGGTATATATGTTGCCTTGGATAATATCATGTCGACATTGGTCAAAAGGATGCATCAACCACTTGCAAGATTGGTGGATGCATATGCAGAAGTGGTGAAAGAAAGCAAAGATTTAGGACAACACATCATAGGTCTGCTACCCTCATTGGGGCTGGCTTCCAACCCAACTCAAATCCAAGGGCTCACCCATGTCTTGGCTCATCAAATGACATTGCTGAACCAAGTACCACAACTGTTGATTGTGCCAAACCCATGGCAGTCATTGAATCAAGATCCCTTAGTGTCGCACTACTTGCAAGCTCCATAATAGTAGGCATGTATTCAAAAATCCCATGTGCCTTCATACTTGTAGAATTCCAAATTCCTAGCTGTCTAGTAGAACCAACCTATGGCACAACCTATTTTCCTTTAGAATTCAGTTCCTCCTCAAGGAAATGCAGATACAGATCAAATTGATGAGTTGACTAAACTAGTGAAGAAGATATCCACTGAGATGAATCATCTGAGGAATCAAAAAAATGAGTTGCAAGCTTCGCAGAGGAGCATTCAAGCCAACAAAAATTGAGACAATCATGATGTTGGTACATCCTTGGGCCAAAATTATGAAAGAGGTCAGAATTTAGGGCAAAACTTTGAAAGAAGACCATCACAAAGGAAAAATATAACTTGGAACACTAAGCCAAACAATAGAGGCATTCCCACATCTCTTGAACAACTAGGTAGTGATGACAAGTCCACAAGCAGAGTTTACTTTGCTGACACGGCCCTATCCAAATGGTGTCGAATTAACAAAACCAATAGGAATTCTTAGTTGGATTGCCCAGAGTTCCAAACAGTTGCAGAAAATTTTCAAGTAGATGTCTAAAATGCCATTGATGGCTCAGGCTATAGAGATATTTTTCCATCAAAGTCATATGATTCCTTAGTGTTAATCATCAACCAAGCCCCTTTCCCAAAAAGTGAAAGAAACTCGCCCGAGAAGGAGGCTGCAACCAAGGAAGGAGAAGCATAAGAAGTAAGTAATGAGAGATCCCTATCATAGCTCTTTGATTCAGTAGATATTGGTCTAGTTGATGAAGAAGAGCCACATGAGGATGAAGTCCATATGTTCCACTAGAGAGAAAATCCTTACAACTTAAGGAATAGAAAAGTTGGTGGTCCTTTCACAACATCTACCCCTCCTAATAATTTTAGTACCCCACCTAATCCTAAGGATAGTAATAATCTGACCTATCCCAAAGTGCCTACCCAATACTTTAGTAGAAATAGGAAGCTAAACCCAACTCAAATCCAATCCACCAATGTTACCCAATGCCCTTTCTTTGAGGTAGAGGTCAAACAAATGGGGGAATATGTAGTAGATGAACTAAAGAAAGTCAAAGTGAGTCTATCAGCCTTTGAGTTGTTAAGGGTGCCCACTATCAGAAATAATGCCTTCTTTAGGTCATTAAATGGGACTATCTCATCAAAACCAACCCAAGAGATACTTGGAAAGAGAGTTTCTTTTGACACATCTAATAATGAGCCAGTGATTAGGGAAATTATAGGAAAGAAGTCTGATCAACCCCCAAACTAGCAAACTAGTACAAGTTAGCTATTGGGAAAACCACCAACCAAAGAGCAAGGTCAGGTACAAATAAGAGAAAAGAAAAATGACAAGGATAAGAATCAAGTAGCCCAAGTTGATGTCTTTGTGGGATTGTTTCAAGGAAGATTGGAGACTCCTCCCTTCTTGTTAACAATTCTTATATTTGGGAAAAACCTCCATAATTTCTTGTTAGATTCAGGAGCCTCAACTAATGTCATGCCACTTGCAGTATGCCAGGCACTAGGAATAACTTTGACCCCATCCAAATGAAAGGTGAATCATCTTGATAAGACTGAGGTGAATATAGTGGGGGATTTGAACATAATCCCTATGCAAGTTTCACCCAAGGGTACAACAAGTCATCGACATCTAAGTTGTTAACATCCCATATGCCTATGTCATCATATTGGGAAGAGAGTTCACCCGAGCTTTGAATGGTTATGCTGCCATTGATTACTCTCACTTATGGCTACCATGGAATGTATTTCCTAATCAAATACATATTGATCAAGAAACCCATATGAAGTTCATGATTATTGAGTACAATAACATGAATGAGGTGTTATTTGCAAAAACAGCGTTGGGAAACTACTTCCTTGTTGCTTACTAGGATCAAGAAGAAGAAGAAGAGGAAACAAAAGAGGTCCTTGTGTTATGTGAAGTCCCCACTAATTTAGCTTTTCTTCATAACAACATAGAAGTGTTGATTGAATCATAGGATGAAGAATCACATGAGGGTGGTTTCCATGAGTTGCTTGATGGTTTCCAGGAGTTTATACTAGAACATGTGCAAGATTAGCTCTGTCTAGGAGCTAGGATGGATTTTGAAGAGTTATTACTGCCAAGCTAGTGTAGGGTACACAATGCGGTTCATTCAGAATTTGAATGCTACCTATGTCAAACGGCAGTAGAGTACGTCAAAGGATAGATTGATCTAGAAGATAATATGGCAGAACAACAAGATCAAGGCCAGCCCAAGTGCAAGCATCCCCTTAGAGGTACAAAAGTAGAAGTGCAACCAAGAGAAGATGTTTGCTTCATTGATTCCAAGGGAAAGAGTCCCTCCAAATTTTGGACACTACGTTTTGATGGATCCAAATCCAAGCAAGGAGTGGGAGTAGGCTTTGAGCTCATTATTCCTATGAGTAAGACGTATTTTACTGCCTATAGATTACAATTCTATCGCACAAATAATGTAGCAAAATACAAAGCATTAGTTCATGGATTACTAATGGCATTGAGAAAGAAAGTCAAAATGTTGCAAGTTTTTGGGGACTCAGAATTAGTAGTCGAGCAAGTCAGTAAATTATACTCCTGTCATGATAGAAGGTTAGCAAACTATAGGCATAGGGTGTGGGATCTCATAGAAGGGCTAGATGCATTCAATATTCAGCTCATTCCTCATAGCAAAAATAAAACTGTTGGTGCCTTGGCCTAGGAAGCTACTACCCTTCAGCCCTTATCATTGATTGGTCTAAAGAAATTCATGGTAGAGATCACTTCTACTCCACTAGTGCCTAACAATGTCACTCACTTCCAAGTGTTTAATGGTGATAAGCATATACTCAACTTCATCACTAGATCAGATGTATTTGCTTCCCAAATCATTGATGAAGTGGAACCGAGAGAGGCTGAAATTGATATTGAAGGAGTAATCAATTTAAAAATCAACACAATACCATGAGGCATGGTCTAGCTAGAGAGGATTTTTGATTTGGATTAGATTAGGGATCAATATCAGTAGACTAAGAAATAGTCAATATATAATCAATGTGATGCTCATAACATG
>VDFB02383159.1:0-42782 GCA_007258455.2 Sequoia sempervirens | reverse complement strand
CAATACCAACTAATTTGGAATTTTGTCAATTCCAAGCCATGGTGGGACATTTGATTGCACCCCATTGTTTATCATTCTCAGAAAATGATAATGCATCCATCACTCATCCACACAATGCTCCACTCCATTTTGAGATTTTCATCCATAAACATTAGGTCAAACACATTTTAATAGATGGAGGAGATGGTCTAAATACATGCACCTTAAAGCTTATTTGTGCATTGGGATTTTCAGAAAATGCAATATATTCCAGAAGAAAGATCAACATAAAAGCTTATGATGATGGAGAAAGATCCTCTCATGGACTGATAGTATTGCCAATTCAAGTGGGACCAATTCAAAAGGATATAATCTACCAAGTTTCAAGGATTTGACATACAAAACACTCTTGGGTTGACCTTGGATCCATGAAATGCAAGCAGTACCATCAACATACCATCAATGCTTGAAATTCCCTTATAATGGACAAGAGATTACAATTTTAGTAGATTCTAATAGTCCCCAATATTGCAACACTCTCAAGATAGTCCAAGATGTTTTTTTACCACACAACAGAGAAGCTCTCACTTCTATTTCCTCAAGTAATGAAAGCCAACTCAATTCTTTGTCAAAACAGTTTTAGAAGAAGGTTCAGTTGAAAGATAAAGGCGTCGATGATTCTATTTCCTCAAGTAATGAAAACAAAATGAATTATTTGTCAAAATAGTTTGAGAAAAAAATTCAGTTGAAAGATAAAGGCATGGGTGAGTATTCTTTTGAGACATACTTATGTCTTTCATAGCTACTACCTTCTCCAAAATCATATGGCCAACCATCAACATCTCAATAACAATCTTCACAACCCATCACGATACTTGATGATAAATTTGTAAAAGAAGGTACTCTAGTTGATGAATATGAGGACAAATACATTCTAAATTGGATTTACAAAGATGAAGAAGAATACAAAGAAGCAACTTCCAACATACCAACAGAGCAATATGGTAAATGGTTCATAATCTTAGAAAAGATGGGATATGAAGGGAAAGGTCTTATTGGAAAATGAAAAAAAGGTCTTGTTGGAATCAAGGAACATTGAGAGGGGGGGTGAATCAGTGTTATGCAAAATTAAATTTATTAACCTAATCTTTAATCCACTAATAGCATTTAACTAAAAGTAAGATGCAAGAACACAAAGAAATCAACCAAAACACCATAACACAAGGATTTTTTTATGTGGAAACTGTGTTAGGGGAAAAACCACGGTGGAGGTTGTTGATGGTGTTTTCTGCATAGCAACAACTTAGATAGAATATGAAATCCTATCTCTCTTGAAAGGTAAATACCTATCAGCAAGCCTCAAGAGATAACCCCAATGTCTCTAATGTCAGGTCTTGACAATGCATAAACAACTCAGTGATAAATGTGAAAATGCTAGTAATCACAATGGGACCTTACTACAAGAAAAATACTGAATCTCTAATTATCAGATCTAGCAATATGATGATACTTCAATCCTAAATTTAACCCAAATGATGAAGAAATAACAAAAGATATAAGGTTTCAAAGAGATTTCTAGATTTAACACTAAACCTAAGATTACCAATCCAAATGACAAACACTCAAAATTGGACCAATCCCTCAAAAGCTGATTTCTACTTGACCCGGATGGATGCTTGCAATCTTCTACAAGGTATTTAAGATTTTTAGATCATGAACATTCATTTGAAAATGACCCTAATACCCAATTGGGAAATGAATAAACCCTCCTACAATTGAATTTAGCACAATGAATGTAAAAGTCCAGGCTAACTTGCAAAGAAACTAACAAATAGGTTGAGTTTGCAAAAGAGGCAGAACATGGATTATACAACACTAAATATCAAACTTGTAGCTTATCATTGAATCCAAATCACAATTGTAAGTATTAAGCTATCAGAAATTTCCTCAAAACTTAATTCTAAAGATAGAATAACAAGAACCATGTAAGATAAGAACACAAGTATGGCACCAAATCACAATGTCATTACTTGCATCAAATTATCCACTGTAGCAACAATTCCAGCTTTCTATTACAATATTTGCTTGAGAACGACTACTTTCTAACTCTTTCTCTACTTAATTCACTCTAGTATCAACTATCTCTCTATTCGTCTATGTCTATACTTAACCCTTATAGATGAGGAAAAATGCCATATTTATAGAACCCCCAAAACATGTCGGCCTAGTTAGGGTTTTACAATAATAATTAAGTACAAGTCAGCCAAGAGAAATTCAAAATGAGATAAAAATATAGATTAAATGCATGAACTTCATCCAGGTCAGTCTGGGATCTCTAATGCAGCTCGGACCAATGCATGCCAAAATAATAGGGAAGCAAAAATATCGATGTAGCCCAGTATTAACTACATTCCCCCTTGTCTTTATTTTGATCCAACATTTCATGCACCTTCAAAAGCACCTTATCCAAGTCGCCCACAGGTGGTAAAGGAAAAACCTTAAGTCGACTCTCAATTGATGTAATATCCTCCCTTGACTGTTTCACTAATTTATCCCACTCATCATTATATGTTAGATATTTATCAATAATAGCAATGTATGTTGCCGCATCATCTAACTGGTGTTCAGTAATAGAATCATCACTAACTGGAGCATAAACATCATGCCACCACTTTCTCAACTGTTCTAAACTCAAATATTTAGGTGCAATCTTCCTTCTCCATGTCATAATCTCAAAGAAAGCAATGCAACCATTATAGACACCAGTTAGGGTATCATCAATTTTCCTCCTTTGCTTGTAGATCTTTTATAGAACCTTCTTCCTAATCTGCAACACTTCAAACCACTCCCAAGGTTCAACAACTCTACAGGAAGGGAGAATTCCATCACTTATAATCCTGTCCTTGGTATACTCCATGATGGTTTTCATTTTTTGTAGTAGGAGGTCTGTATCTTCTTTGTCCTGAGCTAATACCTCCTTTAACCAATCAGTTGCCCTCATAGCATCTTTCCCAGATGACAAAATTTTCCTGATAGCATCATTTCCTTTAGTTCACACCCCTTGCAGCCAATTTGTAGTAGCAAGAGTTGAAGCCTTCATCCTTTCCAACTCAATGATAGTTTCCTATGGTAAAAGCTTTTCAGTAGAGGATGAGGGGTTAATGGATTACAAGGGTTTCATCAGATCCTCCAAGCATTTCTTGAGTCCTTCAATATCCTTCTTCATCTCCTGTATAGTCTTTATTTCTTTTCTCAACCTACCCAAGATGACTGCACTAGAACCCTGGTAATCTTCAATGTCCTGCCCAATGGAAGTAGGCCCTAAATTGATAGTTTGCAGATTATAATCTTTTGCACTTACCTAATCCCTGTTCTTATCTAGAGTAGGAGTTGCAATGTGGACCACCATATTACTTGCCTCATCTCTTTCGATCATGGAGATGACCTTAGCTTTCTTTTTTCCTTTATCTTTTCCAATCTTAGCTAGTAGCTCATCCCAGTTAGGTGGAGTATCCTCCACAACAACTTGCTTTCTCTAAATTTCCTTGTCCAACCAATCTGGGATAGTGGATTCTAATTGCACTTCGCTCTATCCCACTTCCTCTTGCTGACCCTTAGGCATATCTTCATTCAAACTCTGCTTCTCAGGAGTCTCGTCTGCCTCACTTTCCTTTTCTTCAGTGTGTTCCTCTTGGTGCAAAGATGATGGAACCTTTTCTACTTCTTCTTCTCCTTGAGGCAACTTGACCTCTTTAGTTCTAACTGGTGACTCTTCATATGCAACCAAGGGAGACTGCATCACTTTTTCAACTTCTACTTCTGAATTATAAAGCTCACCCTCATGGAATTCGTCTCCTTCACTGTATGGATGATATTTAGCTTTCTCAGATTCAACTGGTTCACTTTGAGCTCATGGGAAGAAGGAACATCATCATGATGCTCCTTATGAGAAGTAACTGAAGGAGGATCTGCCTTGGGCACACTATCCTTAGGAGAAGGAGTCCTAGAATTCCTTGTATATACCTGTGTCTTTTCTCTTGAACTCTCTACATTTAACACAGGTGGATTAACCTCCTCTCCATCCTTAGAACCTGCCTTTTGTGATAATATCACAATTCTCCTTCTTTTAGGCACATGAACATTAACTTCAGGACTTTGCTTTTTAGTTTCCTCCCTACTGGACTTCTTACTCCTTGAAGTATGTCCCCTCTTCTTAGGAATGGGCCTTCTCTATTTTTCTATTTCTTGGGCTTCCTCAACTTGAACACTCTTAATCATAATTTTAAAAGGAGAATACACCTTACCATTACCTTTAGGATCTTGCTCAATTGACTCCTCATAAGTGGAATGAGGGTCCAAATCTCCCATGAGATCATAGGTGCACTGTACACCTTCATTTTACAACTCCCACATTTTATGCTTTAGCCACATTCTGGTAAACTTGGTGACTGGATCCATTAACTGTTTTAATTTTGTCTTTTCTTCTTCTAGCCAATCCACATCACCAATTGGCCTATCCTTTACTGCTTCATAAGCATGGCCTTGAATTAGATCCCCATCATCTTCAAGCTGATCAAGAACTGCCTTGACATTATATAATCAGACTGATTCAACTGGAAGCCAAGAAAACTTCTTCTTGCTACCCTCATATTTGTCACTACAATTGGCCCAATAGTCTTCCAACTCAACTTTATGGCTATATTCTTTATTGGCCTTCTTTTGGGCTTCACCCATTATATCAAATCTTGACCTCTTTGAATGGAAAGATAAGCCAAGAGCACTCATCTCCTCCTCTGAAGCCTGGGCTGAAATAATGGAAGGACATGCCTCTCCAGTCCCTATCCTTAAAGGAAAGTCTCCACCAAAACTAGTCTTATGTTTGTCGCTTTTGACAATAGCATCAAAATCACATATCTGTCTAGTGACTTCCAGAAGTAAAATATGATCAATGGGTACCTTGGAAGTCTATATGGAGCCCTTTGACAACCATCAATCTAGATATAAGAGAAGGTTGGGAATTGAGTGAACCAAGCACCATATTTCTTGACTAACTCCTTTGCTTGATTAGAAATTCTCATGTATTCTGCACCCTAACGTAATTTGATGATATGCATGGTGAATGCATCATTCACCCTCTTGTAGCTCGAGCTTCCCAAGTGCAATTGAGGGTAAACCACATAAATAACATCCTCTCCAGAGGTGCCCTTGGTACTTAATCCCTTGTATGGATGAAATCTTGCAAGTGCATAGACTAAATATGAGGTCATTGTGAAGGTCTTGGTTTGTAACACATTGGACAATTCCTCATGAATCACTCTACTTATGACACCTGCCCAATGATAGTCAGTCTTTTCCTATTCCATCCTCACAATAACATGGCACATCCAATTCTCAAACACACCGACATTCTTTAATCCAACCACCCTGCTAAGAAGAGTGATGACATCATAATACTCCTTTTTGAAATTTGCTATTAATAACTACTTAGGCAGTTTGGAATAATGAGACTTGGGCTTCTCCAGCCAGGAATTGATGAGCTGCTGATATTTGACAATCTCTTCTTCATAGTTCTCCTTAGCCGTTTCCATGTTGAATGCCACCACATGGGATCTATCTAGCATATCAAAAGTATGAGCTATGGAGACAGTATTTAAATTTTCCACATTCCTCTACTGAGGACCAATAATTCTCTGTGTATCACTATCATAGTGCCTGGCACACTCAAGCACTAACTCATACTGTACTGAGGAAGGGAAACCAACTACGTGCGCCAATCCTGAGTGTAACATTCTCTTAGCCACAAGAGGAAGATCTTGTGTTGCCATTCTACCTTTGAACTCCTCATAGTCCCATAGTCCAATGTTTGTGTCTATCACCTCTGACCAGATAGAGGTAATCTTACTCTTCAATATTTTTATCTTAACATCCATCTTAATTCTTTTTGCTTCAGATACTGAAGACCCCTCCATCTCACCCTTAGGTTTCCTAGTTGTTACCTTGCTAGATTCAACCTACACTTGAAAAAAAACCATAATAAAGATCACACCAATAAAGGTTAATCAATCAAAATCATCATTAAAGTGAATCCCATATAAGTAAGGTATCACTAAACCTCAAATAGAATGATCATATTAATCTTCGAGTTTTAGGACCATCTACGGAATCCAAGCCAGGGAGGAATTTCAAAGAATTCTGGGCCAAATGGATTCCAGTGGAATGAACAAGAAAACACCAATTAGCAACTCAATCCGATCATTATCAATCAATAAACAATATGTGAGATCTCAAAATAGCATAAATTAATCATAAAATGCACCATCACCTATTAACACATCATGCTATTTCATATTCCTTCATATTTCATCAAATTCTGGGAAAATATGCTAGGGATGGATTTCCGCGAAGGAGGAGACACTTGGAAAATTTTGGAAAAAACATGGAATCAAGGATTTCGGGAAAATCCCGAGCTGACAGAAATACACGAAGAAGTTGAATCCTCACAGAATAGTGGATTCCAGGAAAACAAAAGGAGTGGGAAAGTCAAGAAAATATGCTAGAGAGGGACAATCCCAAGATGAGTGAAAAACCCGAACTCTAGCATTCAATCATGATTTCGCTCAAACTAATGGATCAAACATAAATTTCAAGAATCTAGGCCTGAGACAAGTTTGATATGGGCATTCCATAGCTTTTCTTAGAATTATAGGCCAATTCAAAAGTAAACTAAAGTTAAATGGTGATGCCCTAAGTTAAACCTCACAAATCTGCCATTAACGCATAGGGAAGCTCAGGATTCAACATTTCAACTGCTAATTCTTTACTAGGGGGGAATCATGGCTCACAAACAAGTTATCTCTTAACGTGAATGAAGGAGTGAACTCGAAACTTGCTTGGGAAACCAACAATTAAACAATATCATGCAACCCAACATCAAACTCTCAAACATGCAAAAATTTGAACCCTGAATAAACCCAAAAATGCCAAAGCAACGCTAAATTTCATCAATAAAAAGCAGGGAAATCATATACATACCATTGATGAAGTAGAAATCAATCTCAGAAATAAAAAATGCTCGTTCAATGGCGCCCAACGATGACAGCAGCAAAAATGCTCAGGAAATCACCACTTAAATCGAACAATTCACAAACTTAGCGCCCTAAATCAAATCGAATACCAAAAGAAAGCGCTCCGCAGCTTAATCGGTCACAGACAAATAATAAAGCATAATGGCACAAAACTCTTTAGAGATCAGTTAAATGCATCGCTTACAATAGTACAAGTGACATTAATGCCATCGACAAGATAGCTAGGAAAATCTAGGAACTCGACGAAAGGATGAAATTCAGAAAATTTTGGTCCATGCGGAATTCCGCAAAGACCGAAAATCTCTGAACCATAGTGTTGAGCTGGAGTCTGAGCAGGATTTGGGAAAATCCTGAATTGAGGTAAAAACCCAAAATTTGATCAGAACTTAAGATATTCAGTGAATAACTTAGGGGAATCACTTAGGTAATGAAAATGAACATTTATGCACATGCCAAGGCAAAGTTAATCCTCAAAATGAAAGGGACAAGACACCAAAAACCAAGGCAAAAGAGGGTCCCTGCTTTAAGTGGGGCATGTGTGTGAAAAATGCACAACAAATGGCGACTCTTATGGGAAATGCTCCAGAGCATTTGATGACGAACAAGAATCGAGAACCTAAAATTTTTGGTTTCAGTCTCACTATCAAACAAACAAATCAAAATGAAAAGATTAAAGCGTTAGAACCAAAGGGTAGACCGAACCTTCCATAGACTGAAAATCCAAGTGTGTGCATATGAGTTCATTTCCTTCCTTGAACTACTGCAGAAACCAAGTTTAGTTAGGATAGGCTACGTAAAGATTCTAACTTAAAAAGAAACTTCGATAGAGCCTCGCTGCCAGTTAGGCGTCTATAGCCCTGATGAGGTCATCGCTGTGACTCTCCCGAACATAGCTCTATTGCTAGTCAAGTGTCTATAGCCCCGATAGAGATATTCAGATACTCTTGATAGATTGAATTCATTCTATTGATTTTCAATATTTTACTCTTCTTTCTTTTGATATTCTTTTCTGTATCACTTTTTCATTTCAACCTGTGAACAATGAAGTTCACACTCAGGGCTGAGAACCACAGTGGCGCTGAAGCAAAAATAAGATTTTTCACCTGACAGGACTTCACAAGGATCCTACGGTAACATCAAGATTCTTAAGATGTATGAAAGATTTAAGATTTTAGAACTTCAGATTCAAATCAAAACCAGTGTCCCATCTTCTATAAATCAAACATTTGGACTGTTTGGTAATAACAAAGACTTCAACCATCCTTTTGAGACACATGACTAAAATCCACCAATAAAATACTTAGAATAGTCCCAGATAATGATATATTTTCCATGCAGGTGCAACACATCCAGAAGAAAACCAGGAAACCCCCAAAGCAAGAGCAGAGTAGAAACAAACCAAATCGAAAGAAAACCTACACTAACCAAAACAAACAAAAGCAAAGCAGAAAGGGAAACCTAATCTAACCAAAGCAAAGAAAAGCAAAAAAAATAGAAAGGAAACCTAATCTAACTATATATAGGAAAAGAGCTAAAAACAGCTCAAAATAGGAAATAATGCTTCAAATACTACCCATTGACAGGCAGTGGGCTGTCCTCTCCAATGAGAGTTTTCAAACGAAAAGCATTATCACCCAAAATTTTTGAAGTTTGGTAAGGGCCAAGCCAAAGTTTATCAAATTTTCCATGCTCCCCCTTACGGTCATGAGCTTTATCCGAGTAAAGAACCAAGTCAGAAATCCTAAAAGCTTTTACCTTGGCTCTTTTATCAAACCATCTCTTGATTGCCCCCTGATGTTTAGCAAAGTTTTCTAGGGCTTCATCTCTATTTTCCTCAAGGTGTAATAATTCAGCAAGTCTGGCCTCACGCTTATCCTCCTCATTATAATATTCATTAATGAACTGGAAGGTGGGGATCTTTAACTGAATAGGAAACACAGGCTCTAACCCATAAACCAGGTGGTAAGATGATATTCCTATGGAAGTCTTATGCCTTGTACGATCTTCCCAAAGAGAAAATCTGAGTTGGGTATGCCAATCGTTTAGATTTCTTTCTAAAAATTTGTGAATAACAGTTAGGAGATTTTTGTTGGAAGACTCAACCAAACCATTACCTTGAGAGTAATAGTTGGATGCAAACTTAATTATAAGCCCATGATGAAAAGCCCAATTAGAAAACTTCAATGATGAAAATGCAGGACCATTATCACAAACCAAAGACATAGGACATCCAAAACGGTTAATGATACCTAATTCGACAAAATTAATTACTACCTCAAAAGTACATTGCTTGCAAGCAAGGGCCTCAGTCCATCTTGTAAAATAATTAGTGACAGTAAGGATATACCTGTGGCCAGCAGCGGAAGGCAGATTGATTGGACCTATGAAGTCCATCCCCCACTGTGCGAAATGTTTTACCTCAAAGACTGGTTGGATTGGGAGTGCTGCATACTTCTCTCTGGTTGCCGTAGTCTGACACACATGACAAGCTATGACATGGTTGTGTGTGTCCCTGAAGAGTGTAGGCCAATAGTAACCAACTCTCAGAATCTAGTTTGTTGTAGAAGGTGTTGATCCATGGCCTGTACCATATCTGTTGTGAAATTCCAACATCACTCTTTCAAACTTCTCCTTTCCTAAGCACCTTAAGTAAACACCCCCATGATTTTTCTTATATAGAACAACTCCTTTCAGCATGAAACTATCACTCTTTAATCGTAGTGCCTTTCTTTGTATTGCATTAAGATGATTAGAGAATCTCTGAGTCAGGAGATAATGAAAAATGTCATCATACCATTCACCAGGGGAAACATCTTTTAAATTGTAATGTTGAGTCGCAAGATCAGGGCCTGTCTGCCATTATCCTTGTAAGCCTTTTCCCTCTTACCAGCTTCATGGGTTGAATCTCAATATCATACTCTTGTAACATAGTTACCCACTTAGCTCTGCGTTCCTAACTCATTCTGCATCAACAACAACTTGACTATAGGATCAAGAACTATTACAAAGATTTTGTTTCTGAGGATATAATGTCTAAATTTCTTTACAACTCTAACTAAGGAATAGGCTTTCTTTTCCAAACTTGGATATCTCAGCTCTGCATTCTTCAATGGTGCACTCATGAATGCTATGGGATGTTCATTACCTTGATCAGACTTTTGAGTTAACATAGCAGCACAAGAGTGGTTAGAAGCAAACAAATATATATAGAATGGATTAGCATAGTCTGGACTCACCAAAACTGGAGTTTCAACAATAGCCCTTTTTATCCCTACAAATACTTCCTTTGCTTCTGCATTCCATTCAACTTTTGCCTCCTACTTCAACATTGCATTTAGTGGCTTGACTATTTCTGCGAATCCAGTGATGAACTTCCTCACAAAGTTGATCTTATCAAAGAGTGATTTCATTTCTTTCTTGCTAGCAGGTGGTGGGATCTTGAGTATAGCCTCTATTCGTTCTGGATCAATTGCAATTCCTTTCTCAGATAGAACATGCCCCAACAATTTACCCTCCATAACTCCAAAGATACATTTCTTTGGATTGAGAGATATCCCAAACTCCCTACATTTCTAAAAAACCTTGCACAAATCTGCGATATGATCACCTCTCTTCTTGGAAAAGACTATCAGATCATCCATATAAATGATTATGCACTTACCAATTATGTCTTTAAAGGAAATGTCCATGGCTCTTTGGAACGTGGCTCCAACATTAATCAGGCCAAAGGGCATCCTCCTATAGGAAAAAGTGCCCCACTTGGTGGTGAAAGTAGTCTTGTGTTTGTCCTCATATTCCACCATAACTTGATTGTATTCTAAATAACTATCCAAGAAAGACATCATCTGAGATCCATTGACAATTTGGAGAACTTCATCCAGTGAGGGTACTGGATAATTATCTTTTTCTGATGCTCTGTTTAGGTTCCTGAAATCTACACATAGCCTGATTTCACCATTTTTCTTTCTCACTGGAACCAAGTTTGCAACCCAAGTTGAGTGTCTGACTAGAAACATGATTCTTGCAGACAATAGTTTCTACACTTACTTCTGTATTATGGGTTCTAGTAGAGCATTGATGGAGCTTTGCCTCTATCTAAAAGGTTTTACTCCCAGATTGAGAGGGATAGTATGGGTTATGATTGACGCATCATAAGTCTTTAAGTCTTCATAACTCTAGGCTATCACATCTGGATATCTATGTAATGCATCGAGTATTCCTTTCCTTTCTTCTAGAGTGCATATTTTGCCAATGAAGACATTCTTGGCATCATCCTGAGTTCCCATATTATACTTTTCACATTGTCCACTGATGGACTCCCTCCTGGCATCCTGTTCTTGATCCCTGACCTTGTCTAGATCAAAGATCCTTTCTAATTGCACCATTCCTCTGGGAAGAGTGTTATTCTTCAAATTAATTACTCCTTCCAAATCCATCTTTGCTTCTTGGAGTTCAATTTCATCAATGATTTGAGAAGCAAAGACATCTGTACTTGTGATAAATTATAAGATGTGCTTGTCATCTTCAAATACCTAGAAGTTGGTAACATTATCAGGTACTGAGGGTACTGGGGTCAGTTCCACTGTAAACTTCTTTAATCCAGAAAGAGACAGAGGTTGTAATGTACTAGCGGCCTGGGCAAGAGAGACAACGGTCTGGTTCTTACTTCATGGAATCAACTAAATGTTAAAGGCATGAAATCCTTGAATAAGATCCCATACTTTGTGTCTATAGTTGGTCATTCTTCTGTCATGACAAGAGTATTGTCTCCTAACTTGCTTGACTACTAACTCAGAATCCCTAAAAACTTACAATATCTTAACCTTTTTCTTTAATGCCATTAACAACCCATGAACCAAAGCCTCATATTTTGCTACATTATTCATACAATGAAATTGAAGTCTATGAGCATAAAATAATGTCTTACCTCTTGGACTAATCAGCTCAAATCCTGCCCCAGCTCCTTGCTTTGATTTGGATCCATCAAATCTTAAAGTCCAACAACCAACAACTGCAGATTTCCTTACTGTATCACTTGCACTATTGTTGCTAGATGGTTCTTAAAAAAGCATCACTATTTTCCCTTTGGGATCCTCTTGGACATTCTGGATATCAATTTTGACTACTGGAGTGGGGTTGATACATTTTTGTATTTGTTCCACTGTAGCTTGGCATAAGCAACAGTCCAGTTCTGAATGAGAGGCATTATGCACTCTACACCAATTAGGCAAGAGTAGTTCTCAAAAGTTCATTCCTCTTCCCAACTGAACCTGATCTTCAATGCACTTCTAAATGAATTCTTGAAAATTATTTAGCAAACCCAGTTGACTATCTTCCGGATCATCATCATTTTCAACTGGTTCCACTAAGGCTTCAATACCACTGGATTCTGCTATGAGATCAGCAAACATTGTATGCAACATGAGGACTTCCTCTACATATGACTCCTCAAAAGGGGTTTCAAGCACATAATTTCCCATACTTCTGATATTAGAATTTCATTTGAGGCATTCTGATATTCTATGATCATGTACTTCATTCTAGGTTCTTTTTCAATTCTAATCTAGTTTGGCACTCCCTTCCAGGGAAGCCACATGTGAGAGTGATCAGTCAAGACACATCCATTCAAAGCCCTGGTGAAGTCTCTTCCCAAGATTAGGCCATAAGAATAAGGTATTTCAGCCACCTGTATGTTAATGATCTACTGAATTCTAGGATCAGAAGCAACCTACATATGAATCATATTTAACTCGCCTACAACATTGACTTTAGTCCTATCCAATTGTGTAACTTTCTTTTGGGAATCAACAGGAGTAATACCCATAGCTCTATAGACACCGAAAGGCATAACATTGGTTGAAGCACCAGAATCCAGCAAACAATTATGTAGATTCTTACCAAATATACGAACAAAAACCAAGAATTGAGGAGTGTCTGTCTTCCCTTGAAATAGAGTTAAGGGAGTATCCACTTGAGCAACCTGAGTTTTTTCCTTCTCCTTTCCCTTATCTCCAGGAGGCATGTGGACTTGATTATGACTCTGATTTTTCCTTCCTACCAATTGAGAATTAGATACTCTATTGACACTTTCGCTAACTGATTTATCTTGTGACATGGAATTTGCATTATAAGCTCCTATAATTGCATTCCTAATGGTTGGAACTCTTAATAAATCAAATGCAGATAGAATTAACTTTAATTTTTTAAGTTCTTCAACAACATACATGGCCAGTTGTTCCTCATTCAGATCAATAGGGGTCTCCTTTGGGTATTCCATCACCTTGTCCTTGTTCGCATTAATACCTCTCCCTTTTGGTAGGTCCATGTCCTTGATCTTGAGATAAATATTGCCTAGACACTTGGGGAAGTGATGGATTATTGCTAGCATTAGGATCTAGAGGTGTGTTGAAGTTGTTCAGTGGAATGGAAGTAGTGAAGGGGCCTCCAGCCTGTGGATATTTATGTGGCAATTCCCTCAAGTCACACTTCTTGACAGGTCTATGGAAAGTCTATACTTCTTCAATATAAGCCTCTTCTTCATCCCTGGGGCCATTTTCATTTATTGGATTTTCATCAAATAACTATGTAATTTCATCTCTATTACATACTTGGTCTGCCTCTTCCTTGAACTCGTTAGATTACTCTTCGGGTACATTCTCCTTACTTTGTGGAAAAGGAGCATGATTCAGTACCAAAACTGATGAGTCATAAGGAGTAGAAGGATAAATTTTCTAACTACCTACATTGTTCTCCACTTCATACTAAAAAATTGAAGCTGCTGTTTGGAATTCTTAACAATCTAACTCAGAATGTTGACTCATTTTATGGAGCCTACACCATCCTGATAAAGCAACCTTAGCTAAGTATACACCATTAGGAGGCTTCTCTTGATTAGTTGGTTGATTGATCCAATGGGGTGGGAACTCCTCCATTGTTGGGCCTTGTGTTCCAAGTCTTGTTCTATCTTGGTGGCTGTCTCCTATCGAACCCTTGTCCACCACCTTGTCCTCTGTCAAAGTTCTGGCTTGAAGATTGTCCCTTATCATAATTCTATCCTCTATCATTACTATACCCTCTTTCATTGTTATATCCTCTATCATTGTTGTATCCTCTTTCATTGTTGTACCCTCTATCATGATTGTATCCTCTTTCATGATGTTTCCCTCTATCAAAGTGTTGTCCTTGTGAATTTTCTCGATTTTCTCTATTCTGATTGGACTACATATTTCTCTGAGTAGCTTGCAGTTGACTATTCTAGTTCCTTAATTAAGTCACCTCCATATTCAAATTCTTCACTTGTTCAGATAATTCGTCTAGTCTCTCCTTGTCAGGATTACTGTATGGAGGCTGATCCGCATTATTTTGGGAATATCCTATTACAACATTGGCATGTAGTGATTGGTTTAATGCTTCAAAATTCTATAGATACGTGGGAAAACTAGCCTAAGGCTGTGCATGAAGAGGTTGATTTACATTTTACTGAGGGTAGCTAATTGTAGGTGGAACTTGTCTCACAGGAGGTTCTTGGGTGAGGAACCATAGGCAACTGAGGTACTAGATTCATGATGGGAGTATAGTTAGCGAGAGCTTGGTCAAGAGTAGGGACTTGTTCAGGGTGAGAAACGGGTCCTAATGATGGTAAAGGTCTAGAAACATGTTGTCTTAAGGCAGTTCTTACTTTCATAGCCTTAGCATAGGCATCAAGTAGGGTATTGGGAGGGTTGTTTTTCCATTTAATGAAGGGAGATGTCATACTATCAAGACCTTCATAATAAACCTCTAAAGCAGTGGCTTGATCAACAACATAAGGAGCCTATAATCTGGTATGGCATGATGAAACCTATTGTTAAAGGACCCTATAGGCTCATTGACTTCTATCTTAACATTAGTGAACTGACGGTAAAGCTCATTGGAACTAATAAGAACCCTAAAATTTTGCAAGAATGCAGTCTCTAACTCAGTCCAATGCTGGATAGACCTAGCAGGTAAATGATTGTACCAATAGAATGCATCCTTTCCTAATGAATAAGGAAAGAGTCTACATGCTACATCCTCATGATTGATTCATCTATCCTTAAGGCTAGTCTGAAAGATCCTGATGTGTTCCTCAATAGTTCTTTTGGGATCATTAACATGGAACTTTGAACAAAAGTGTTCAGGGTTATTGGGCATGAAATTGTAATTAGCGAAGCTCAATGGAGATGGATTATTAGCTAGGAAAGCCATTGGTGGAGGTGGGGGTGGTAATGGCTGATTTATGATTGGCTGAGGTTGTGGAATGGGAATGTCCTCAGACTCAGACTCAGATGAACCTGATGAGGATGGGGATGATGGAGATGACAGAGGTGGATGGGAGGATGATGATGATGATTCTCTCCTTCTGTCGGTCCTTCTAGACCTAGTAGGGTCTGGTAATTCTTGAAATTCATCCTCTCTTGGAGTAGATCTAGTTCTTCTTCTAAATCTTTCAAGAGATATGGCATTCAAAAATTGATCCAACTTGCTTATTCAAGCCCTACTTCTAGCACCAATCTATTGATGGTGTTTTCTGCACAGCAACAACTTAGACAGAATATGAAATTCTATCTCTCTTGAAAGGTAAATCCCTATCAACAAGCCTCAAGAGATAACCCCAAGGTCTCTAATGTTAGGTATTGATAATGCATAAACAACTCAGTGATAAATGTGAAAATGCTGGTAATCACAATGAGACCTTACTACAAGAAAAATATTGAATCTTTAATTATCAGATCTAGCAATATGATGATACTTCAATCCTAAATTTAACCCAAATGATGAAGAAATAACAAAAGATATAAGGTTTCAAAGAGATTTCTAGATTTAACATTAAACCTAAGATTAACAATGCAAATGACAAACACTCGAAGTGGACCAATCCCTCAAAAATTGATTTCTACTTGACCCAGATGGATTTGAGATCTTATAGAAATAGTGCAGTCTTCTAAGGTGTTAAGATTTTTATATCATGAACATTAATTCAAACAACCCTATTGCAATTGAAATGAATAAACCCTCACAATTGAACTAAGCACAATGAATGTAAAGTCCAGGCTAACTTTGCAAAGCAACTAACAATCAGTTGGTTGCAAAAAGTATGGACCATGGATTGCTGTAACACTTCAAATATCAAACCATAAACATCATTGAATCAAATCTAATTCTAAATATTAAACTATCAAATTTCCTCAAAGCAATTCTAAAGATAGAATAACAAGAACCATGCAAGATAAGAAGAACACAAGTATGGCACCAAATCACAATGTCATTACTTGCATCAAATTATCCACTATAACAACAATTCCAACTTTATGTTATAATATTTTCTTGAGAAAAATGACTTTCTAACTCTTTCTCTACTTAATTCATTCTAGTATCAACTATCTCTCTATTCATCTATGTCTATACTTAACCCTTAGAAATGAGGAAAAGTGCCATATTTATAGAACCCCCAAAACATGTCGACCTAGTTAGGGTTTTACAATAATAATTAGAAACAACAAGTCGGCCAAGAGAAATTCAAAATGAGATAAAATATGCATTAAATGTATGAACTTCATCTAGGTCGGCCTGGGATCTCCAATGCAGCTCGGACCAATGCATGCCAAAATAATAGGGATGCACAAATCTCGATGTAGCCCAGCATCAACTACCTTCCCCCTTGTCTTTATTCTGATCCATCATTTCATGCACCTTCAAAAGCACATTATCCAAGTCGCCTATAGGTGGTAAAGGAAAAACCTTAAGTTGGCTCTCAATTGATGTAATATCCTCTCTTGATTGTTTCACTGATTTATCCCACTCAACCTTATATGTTAGATATTTATCAATAACAACAATGTATGTGGCTGCATCATCTAATTGGTGTTTAATAACAAAATCATCATTGACTGGAGTATAAACATCATGCCACCACTTTCTCAACTTTTCTAAACTCAGATATTTAGGTGCAATATTCCATCTCCCTATCATAATCTCAAAGAAAGTAATTCAACCATTATAGACACCAGTTAGGGTATCATCAATTTTCCTCCTTTGCTTGTAGATATTTTTTAGAACCTTCTGCCTAATCTGCAAAGCTTCAAACCACTCCCATGGTTCAACATCTCTGGAGGAAGGGTTAATTCCATCACTTGTAATCCTATCCTTGGTATACTCCATGATGGTTTTCATTTTTTGCAACAGGAGGTCTGTATCTTCTTTGTCTTGAGCTAATACCCCTTCAACCAATCAGTTTCCCTCATAGCTTCTTTCCCAGATGACAGAATGTCCCCGATAGCATCATTTCCTTTAGTTCACACCCCTTGCAGCCAATTTTCAATAGCAAGAGTCGAAGCCTTCATCCTTTCCAAATCAGTGATAGTTTCCTGGGGTAAGGGATTTGCAGCAGAGGACGAGGGGTTAATGGATTGCAAGGGTTTCATCAGATCCTCCAAGAATTTCTTGAGTCCTTCAATCTCCTTCTTCATCTCCTATTTAGTCTTTATTTCTTTTCTCAACCTACCCAAGATGACTGCACTAGAACCCTGATAATATTTTATGTCTTGCTCAACGGAAGTAGGCCCTAAATTGATAGTCTGGAGATTATAACATTTTCTAGTTACCTCATCCCTATTCTTATTTGGAGTAGGAGTTGTAATGTGGACCACCCTATTACTTTCTTGATCTCTTTCGATCCTGGAAATGACCCTAGCTTTCTTTTTTCCTTTATCTTTTCCAATCTTAGCCAGTAGCTCATCCCAGTTAGGTGGAGTATCATCCACAACAAATTGCTTTCTCTAAATTTCCTTGTCCAACCAATCTAGGACAGTGGATTCTAACTGCACTTTGCTCTGTCCCACTTCCTTTTGTTGACCCTTAGGCATATCTTCATTCAAACTTTGCTTCTCAGGAGTCTCATCTACCTCACTCTCCTTTTCTTCAGTGTGTTCCTCTTGGTGCACAGGTGATGGAACATTTTCTGCTTCTTCTCCTTGAGGTGACTTGACCTCTTCAGTTCTAACTGATGACTCTTCATATGCAACCAAGGGCGACTACATCACTTTTTCAACTTCTGCTTCTACATTATAAAGCTCACCCTCATGAAATTCCTCTCCTTCAGTGTCTGGATGATCTTCAACTTTCTTAGATTCAGCTGGTTTGTTTTGAGCTTCATGGGAAGAAGGAACGTCATCATGCTGCTCCTTATGAGAAGTAACTAAAGGAGGATCTGCCTTGGGCACACTATCCTTAGGAGGAGTCCTACAATTCCTTGTATATACCTGTGTCTTTTCTCCTGAACTCTTACATTTACCACAAGTGGATTAACCTCCTCTCCATCCTTAGAAACTGCCTTTTGTGATAATCTCACAATTGTCCTTCTTTTAGGCACATGAACATTAACTTCAGGACTCTTCTTTTTAGTTTCCTCACTATTGAACTTCATACTCCTTGAAGTATGTCCCCTCTTCTTAGCAATGGGCCTTCTCTATTTTTCTGTTTCTTGGGATTCCTCCACTTGAACACTCTTAATATTGATTTTAAAAGGAGAATCCACCTTTCCCTTACCTTTAGGATCTTGCTCAGTTGATTCCTCAAAAGTGGAATGAGGGTCCAAATCTCCCATCATATCATAGGTGCACTGTACACCTTCATTTTCCAACTCCCACATTTTATTCTTTAGCCACATTCTAGTAAACTTGGTGACTGGATCCATTAATTGTTTTAATTCTGTTTTTTCTTCTTCTAGCCAATCCACATCACCAATTGGCCTATCCTTTACCACTTCATAAGCATGGCCTTGAATCAGATCCCCATCATCTTCAAGTTGATCAGGAACTGCCTTGACATTATATAATTGAACTGATTCAACTGGAAGGCAAGAAAAATTCTTCTTCCTTACCTCATTCATCACTGCAATTGGCCCAATAGTCTTCCAACTAAACTTTATGGCTATATTCTTTACTGGCCTTCTTTTGGGCTTCACCCATTATATCAAATTTGGACCTCTTTGAATGGAAAGATAAGCCAAGAGCACTCATCTCCTCCTCTGAAGCATGGGCTGAAATAATGGAAGGACATGCCTCTCGAGTACCTATCCTCAAAGGAAATTTTCCACCAAAACTAGTCTTATGTTTGTCCCTTTTGACAATAGCATCAAAATCACATATCTGTCTAGTGACTTCTAGAAGTAAAATATGATTAGTGGGATACCTTGGAAGTCTGTATGGAGCCCTTTGACAGCCATCTATCCAGATATATGAGAAGGTTGGGAATTGAATGAACCAAGCACCATATTTCTTGATTAACTCCTTGGCATGATTAGAAATTCTCATGTGTTCTGCAAACTGAAGTAAAATTGTGATATGCATGGTGAATGCATCATTCACCCTCCTGTAGCTCGAGCTTCCCAAGTGCAATTGAGGGTAAACCTCATAAATAATATCCTATCCAAAGGTTCCCTTGGTACTTAATTCCTTGTATGGATGAAATCTTGCAAATGGATACACTAAATATGAGGTCATTGTGAAGGTCTTGGTTTGCAACACATTGGAAAATTGCTCATGAATCACTCTACTTATGACACCTGCCCAATGATAGTCATTCTTTTCCTATTCCATCCTCACAATAACATGGCACATCCAATTCTCAAACGCACCAACATTCTTTAATCCAATCACCCTACTAAGAAGAGTGATGGCATCATAATACTCCTTTTTGAACTTTTCTCTAAATAACTGCTTAGGCAATTTGGAATAATGAGACTTGGGCTTCTCTAGCTAGGAATTGATGAGCTGTTGAGATTTGACAATCTCTTCTTCATAGTAATCCTTAGCCATTTCCATGTTGAATGCCACCACATGAGATCTATCTAGCATATCAAAATTCTGAGCTATGGAGACAATATTTAAATTTTCCACATTCCTCTATTGAGGACAAATAATTCTCTGTGTATCACTATCATAGTTCTTGGCACACTCATGGACTAACTCATAACATTGCACTGTGTAAGGGAAACCAACTACATGCGCCAATCCTGAGTGTAACATTCTCTTAGCCACCAGAGGAAGATCCTATGCTGCCATTCTACCTTTGAAATCCTCATAGTCCCATAGTCCAACGTTCGTGTCTGTCACCTCTAACCAGATAGAGGTAATCTTACTCTTTGGGATTTTTCTCTTGACATCCATCTTAATTCTTTTTGCTTCAGATACTGAAGATCCCTCCATGTCACCGTTTGTTTCCTTAGCTATTACCTTGCTAGATTCAACCTGCACTTGACAAACAAACCATAATAAAGATCACACCAACAAAGGTTAATCAATCAAAATCATCATTAAAGTGAATCCCATATAAGCAAGGTATCACTAAACCTCAAATAGAATGATAATATTAAACTTTGGGTTTTAGGACCATCTGCGGAATCCAAGCCTGGGAGGAATTTCAAAAAATTCTAGGTCAGATGGATTGTAGTGAAATGAACAAGAAAACAACAATTAGCAACTCAATCCAATCATTATCAATCAATAAACAACATGTGAGATCTCAAAATAGCATAAATTAATCATAAAATGCACCATCACCTATTAACACATCATGCTATTTCATATTTCTTCATATTTCATCAAATTCTAGGAAAATCCGCTAGGGACGGATTTCTGCGAAGGAGGAGACACTTGGAAAATTTCAAAAAAAAAAAGGGAATCGAGGATTTCGGGAAAATCCTGAGCTAACAGAAATCCTCAAAGAAGCTGAATCCTTGAAGAATAGCAGATTCCAGGAAAACAAAAGGAGTGGGAAAGTCAAGAAATTTTGCCAGAGAGGGACAATCCTGAGATGAGTGAAAAACCTGAACTTCGGCATTCAATCACTATTTCACTCAAACTAATGGATCGAACATAAATTTCAAGAATCTAGGCTTGAGTCAAGTTTGATATGGGCCTTTCACAGGTTTTCTTAGAATTCTAGGCCAATTTGAAAGCAAACTAAAGTTAAATGGTGATGCCCTATGTCAAACCCCACAAATCCACCATTAACGCATAGGCAAGCTCAGGATTCAAGCATTTGAATTGCTAATTCTCTACTAGGGGGGAATCGTGGCTCGCAAACAAGTTATCTCCTAAAAATCCCTTAAAACTTCTTGAAGAAGTTGAATCCCCGAAGAATAGCAGATTCTGGGAAAATGAAAGGAGTGGGAAAGTCGGGAAAATCTGCCAGAGAGGGACAATCCCGAGATGAGTGAAAAACCCGAACTCTGACATTCAATCATGATTTCGCTCAAACTAATGGATCAAACATAAATTTCAAGAATCTAGGCCTGAGAGAAGTTTGATATGGGCCTTCCATAGGTTTTCTTAGAATTATAGGCCAATTCAAAAGTAAACTAAAGTTAAATGGTGATGCCCTAAGTCAAACCCCACAAATCCGCCATTAACGCACAGGCAAGCTCAGGATTCAACCATTTCAACTGCTAATTCTTTACTAGGGGGGAATCATGGCTCATAAACAAGTTATCTCCTAACGCGAATGAAAGAGTGAACTCAAAACTTCCTTGGGAAACCAACAATTAAACAATATCATGCAACCCAACATCAAACTCTCAAACATGCAAAAATTTGAACCCTAAATAAACCCAAAAATGCCAAAGCAACGCTAAATTTCATCAATCAAAAGTAGGGAAATCATATACATACCATTGATGAAGTAGAAATCGATCTCAGAAATAACAAATGCTCATTTAATGGTGCCCAACGATGATATCAACAAAAATGCTCAGGAAATCACCACTTAAATCGAACAATTCACAAACTCAATGCCCTAAATCAAATCGAATACCAAAAGAAAGCGCTCTGCAGCTTAATCGGTCATAGGCAAACAATAAAGCATAATGGCACAAAACTCTTTAGAGATCGGTTAAATGCATTGCTTATAGCAGTACAAGTGACATTAATGTTGCCGACAAGACAACTAGGAAAATCTGGGAACTTGATGATAGGACAGAATTCAGAAAAATTCAGTCCATGCAAAATTCTGTGAAGACCAAAAATCTCTGAACCATAACATTTAGCTGGAGTCTGAGCAGGATCCGGGAAAATCCGGCTAGGGTGGAAAATCCCGAATCGGGGTAAAAACCCAAAATTCGATCAGAACTTAAGATATTCAGTGAATAACTTAGGGGAATCACTTAGGCAATCAAAATGAACATTTATGCACATGCCAAGGAAAAGTTAATCCTAAAAATAAAAGGGCCAAGACACCAAAAACCAAGGCAAAGGAGGGTCCCTACTTTAAGTGGGGCGTGTGTGCGAAAACTGCACAACAGAGGTCAATCCACAATATGAGTATACTAAAATATAAGTGTTTACAAATGGGAATGCACATTCATTTAGGCACACTACCTAGAGTTCACTACTCAAATACAAAAGGAAGACTCACTGTCTTACAAAAGCATTTGGATTACATCCAGAAGATTTGAATTGAAAGAATAGGATCTACTAATTCTTGATTATAGTTCTAGTTAAGCACACCAATCACATTCTTGACATTCTATTTGATTCTACTCTTCTACTCTATCTGCTTTAATTCAGATCACAAATCCTTTTATGCAAAAGTGAAACTATGCATAATCGCTCTACAATCATTTTGAATTTCACAACATACATCAACAAACTTCATACATACATGCAAATGATATAAAAAATCACTTATATATATATCCGTAACTAAAGATTTAATCAACCACATGTCAACTTCAACAAAATAGAAAATATTTACAAACTGTCGGCTCAATCCACAAATAATTTTCAATGTGCACCAACCAAAGTTGGCCACAGCATATTGAGGACCCAAGTCAACATGCTCAAACACAAAATACTTCAAACAATTACTCCTCAAAGATCCACACCACACTATATTCATTTAGTCAACCTTCTTGCACTGTTAGACAAAAAAATCAGTCAATCAAATCTTCTAGCTTGCACACCAATTGATACGAGGCTCTAAGATTCAAAGACAACATAGTTCATACATCAAAATATCTTCCTTGAGATCCACAACTCAAAATGATAATATAAAATTTGTATACGAATTGATGAACACAATTTTGTCGGATGCTCTATTGTAGCTTGATAGTTAATCACTTAGCTTCAATTTGACTTCTAGTACAAACAAATATTGATGTGTGGATCAAATCACTGACTAGGGTTGCCATCATTGAAAACACCAAATGACTTGTGCAGTGTCTCTTGCCAACAATCTCCCCCTTTGGCATTGATGGCAACACTTAGTGAAAAATGACTAAGTGTTGGATCAGTACTGGAGGACTTGTCCTTAGAGACTTAGATGCTTTTGAGCCCTTTTGCTTAATTTCTCTGACCTCTTCATCAGATTCAGTTTCTTCATCTTCTGAAACAACAACATAGAATCTTGTGCTTTTATCCTTCTCTTTCCTTCTCTCCTAGATGTATAGGCTTGAGATTTCACAAGGCTTGACTTCTTTACAAGACTGGATGAGAGCACAGAGCTCCTTGTAGATCTAGATCTAGCAAGGATGTTGTTAGACTAGTAGATTCAGTTCTAGCTGGCTCTCCTTCTTCAGCTTGTTCTCTTTTCCTCCTAGCTTCCCTTACAACTTTAGTTGATATACCCATGATTTTTGCAAAAGCTTCCACTTCTTTTCTTGCTTTCCAGATTATCATAGGCTTCTTCAATTGTTCATGAAATTCCATATTATTTTCCTCAAAGGTACTAAACCTTTCTTCTGTCGGATCTTAAGGTTTACTTAGCAAGTGTTGAGCATATAGCTCCAAAATGTGTTCCTCAACCTCATAACCTATAGGAATTATCCACACAGTTCTAGGTTCTGTAGCTTCCATCAAGCACTGATCAATGTCAACCATGAAGCAAAATGTGTCTTTGTAATTTTCCACAATAGATGTGGAAATCCTTTCCCTGTCTTGCATTTCATTCTGAAAACTTTTTAAATAACCCCAGATAGTAGTTTTTCTAGCTTTGTTGTCACCAATTCCATACAAGATGTCTCTAATTTGAATAGCTACCAGTTTATCACATTGCCATGACACTTTTCCAACTCTTGGAACTTCATTCATGAAGTAGAAGAATAGACACAACAACAGATTACCATACTTGAAAGAGTTCTTCTTATCCTTCTTGATTTTTCCAAGATTCTCAATAAACTGCTCCAAAGTAAATCACATAGGTCATATTCTACATTTTCTTTGACCATCTAATATGTTGCATAGATTGTGTTATAGGATATAGAATTATCCTGACTGGAGTGATATATTTTGTACCCAATGACCATAGAGGAATATCTAACATCCACTTCAATAATATCATCAATTGTCATAGCTCTCTTGTCGAACATTGAATTGGTTGCATCTGTTACTATTTGATTCTTCATAGCTTTCAACGTGGGTAACCCACCAGATGAATTAAAACTAGTAACAATCCTTATATCTTCCTTTGTGATTTTAAAAGGTTGACTTAACCACATAAAATCGACATGCACTTGACTCAATATGTACCGAACCCATTTAATTTCTTCGAACATGGGAAATTTCACAATCTGAGTGAACTTCTCCTCCAAATTTTTGAATTCAAGTTTTACACAAAAATCTTCTCCCACAATGTGATTGGTATACAAATTTAGCAATTGGGAGCTTCCTAATTCTTCAACATTCACATGAATGTATGCCCTAATATCTTTGATGTGAAAAACACCATACGAAACAAAAGAAAATACACCTAATGGTTTTGTCTCGATGGATTTGAATGGGTGCCATTTGAATTTTGGATGGGGCCTATCCTTAATATCGACAACCAATGGAGCAACATTTCTAGAATTTTCAAGTTCACGAGTTAACAAATAAATACCTTTCACTGGATTAGGGTTTGATCGTCAAATCACATTCATACTTGTATCTTTGCCAAAGTTTGTTATGGAGCTCTTGAACCTTCTTCTTCTCAAAATGCAATATGACAAACGAGGGATAGAAATGACATTTTATTCATTTATGCACCTAACTTTTTCATCGCAATAAATGATTTTTCACTAGGCCTTTCAGATACCCTATTTTCACAGATTGTGAAAGAAAATTCTTCTATGGACCTTCAATTTTGTAGAAATCTCCTCCACAAGAGATCCCAAAACATCTACACATCACTAATACAATCAATGCTATATGCCACATTCCAGTACCAATTACCGACAAGGGGGTTAAAATATTTTCTTGAGAACTCCCCCTAGGCCAAAAGCCATAAACTAATTCCTGGAGGAATTTCCAGTACTAGATTCTGGTGCTAGCTCATTTCCTGCAATAGGACTCTTCTTCACCCATGTATTCTTCATTTTCTTCCTGATCTCATCTATAGTAACTTTTCTTTTTCCATTTTCATCCTTTTGCATGTTTTTCCTTTGATTTACTAGACCCTTTATTCTTCTACAAGATCTAGCAATGTGACTGGATTTGTTACAGTTATAGCACTCAACATTTCTTTGTCCATACCAGTTGTTCCATTGATTTTCTCTTGATATGCACTGGTTGGCAATATGGCCAATCTATTGCAGGTATAACATCTGACATCTCTATTGAATAATTTGTTTGACATATTTCTGCATTCAACTGACTTATGACCATACTTATAACAATTGAAACATTGACCTGAGAATGATGGACCAATCGGATTCATTGTACTTCTACATTGAGCGGCCATATGACCAACTTTATTGCAAGTAAAATAGTAACCATTGGACCTTTGAGAATTAGGTTGTCTTACTGGATACCTTCCATCTTTGTTCGTCTGATTTCCTTGCCTAAATCTTCTTTGTCTAGATCCAGAACTTTCTCCTTTCTCATATCCAAGACCTTGCTTGTCACTTCCAGTCCTCTGAATTTTAATCAGTTCATCAAGCTTGGCTGAGCTAATCTTGAACTTCTCCTTCAATTCATTTGTAGTAGCAAGTTCATCTATGAGATTTACAATTTTATTTTCAAGCTCTTCTTCATTATTTCTAGATTATTCCAATTCAAGCTCCAATTGATTGAAACCATCAGTAATTCGACTACATTCTTCAAATTTTTATGGTGCAGGAGCATCTAGGCTGACCTCCACCAAGTTTGTGCACAAATTTTGGCTTGTTTTGACTTTAGCCAGGTCAGGGATTTTTGGTGTATTTGTTTTGGACCTTAGAAGGTCTTGCATTTGTGGGTGAAGAGTTGGTCATTAGGACTAATATCTTCAATAGTTCATCATTTAGCATTAAATGTTGTTTTATTAAATTTAGGACAACATATGTTAAATTTTATGAATGTGTTAATGTCACTTCCTCCATGTTTGGAGTTGCTAAAGGTTAGTTAAGGGGTTGTTAGCTCAGACTCAAGGAGTAGTGATCCTAAAGAGTAGGAAGATGGAAAGAGTTCCAAGAATATTGCAAATTGCATGGCAACATTGTTAGGTTGCATGCAATCCCATTAGCTTGGATTCCCTTGAAATCAGGGATATGGAGGCATGCAATCTCCCCTTGCATGGTGGAAAAGACTCCAAGATGGAGAAAATAGCTCGTAGTAAGCATAGAGAGATCATTGTAATCAGTTAGAGTGGGAAGGAATGAAAGACAGTGAGCAAATTCTTGTATATTTCCTATTTTTGTAAATCCCGTGTGTTTTCAGGACAGTGAGATCTATGATTTATATGTATTTACTTGGCGTTGGATGAGTTTTGTTTAACATGTTCTAGTATCTTTCTTTTGAAAACAGTTCATTGATTTGGAATTTAGGCATCGAAGTTAAAGTTTGGTATTGCAAGGAATGAACTATGATTGTTTTTCCTGTGTCTACCCATGAGATTTTGGGGACAACAAAATAACTAACTTTGTAAATACTATTTCAACCTTGCATTAGAGTTCTTAGTATAGTTTGTGTTATTTTCCCTTTGTGTGTAGGTTGTTTAGAATAGAACAGTAGTTTAGACTTCATAAATTGTAGTTTGGGAAGCATTTCTATTCAGTTTTGGAACAATCTCTTTTAGAATGCCTTCCCCATAACCAATGTCCACGGGGTCCTCTTGAGACTGGTGGAGTATGGGAGAAGAGACAGCTAATTGTACATATTTGATAGTAGGTAGCATGGAATGTAGAGCAAAAAGTATTACACCCAAACCCTAGGCAAGCTAGGATTGCACAGTTAGGGAAATAGGGTGAAAATCAAAGAGCCAAGGTAGGGGAAAAGAACACTGAACAGAAGCCATACAGTCCTAGGAAGGGCAAGATAGGATCTATGCATTCTATAAGGTTTGAGGTTTCCATTAATCAGTTGGAGGTAGTTGAGACTCAATAACCAGAGAAACCCTAGATGCAAGGTGAATTAGGCCTCCTCTCCAAGAGTTTCGGAATCCAGTGTACGGTACAGTCAAGGGCCTAAGACTTGATGCAAGATTTAAAACCCTGAAAAGGGTATCTGAAAGTATATTTTGTTTGGCAGGTTGTTTTTGAAGTAATAGAGGAAAAGTCAGAATACGGACTAGTAAGGGCTACAAGGAATAGCCCTCTAAGAGGCAGTCTTTTGAAATCGGTAGGAAGGATCAATAAGGAACCTTTAAGATGGCTTCAAATGATTATCAAATGCATCAAATCAATGTCCCCAACTCCCCTGCAGGTAGCTCAAGCATGGTGTTGAAGGTAACATCTAGAATCTTCTAGGTGTTGAAAGGAGATAAGCAGTTTCAAACAAGGTGTGGAATCCTCTAAAGTTAAAGTATGGATGGAAACTCTTAGGAAAGAGTTGTAGCAAGGTTCAGTTGGTGAACCAAGTCAGAACAGAGCTTAGATCATTGCTAGGTTCATGATGAAGGCAGAGTAATGTCTTCTTGAGGTTTGGTGCAAGCAAACTTTGGAGGGTCTTAGAATACACCATATTGGTATCAGAGCAAGAGTTGGATTCCAAGCTTGTGATTAATGAGCCAATCCACTGAGTCAGTAGGAGAGAATACACCAGAGGAAGGAACCATGGTGACAAATGCAGAGCTAGCAAAGAAGGTAGAAGAGCAAGAGGAAAATAACCGGTTGCTCAGAGAGAGGATATCTCAAATGGAGAGACTCCTGGATGAAGTCCAAGAAACAGCAGATACTGTGAAGGACAAGATTAAGAAGAAGGAAGAGCAGGAAGCCAAGGAAAAAGAGGTGGAATTGGAGGAGGAAGCTCCAAAGCCTGATCATGTTCTTGCAGAGGAACCATTCTTGAAGGCATTGCAAGCCTTGAGTGGTAAAGCATTGGATGGTGTGCCACTTTTTAGTGGACAAATGGATCCAGATTCAGTAGTAGATTGGATTGAGAGCATTGAGAATCACTTTGAGTGTGATGGCATAACAGAGGCCCAAAAGGTAAAGGTGGACAAGTCAAGGTTGAGAGGAGCAGCTCTCACATGGTGGAAATTTGTGCAATCTGAAAGAGAGAAAGAAGGTAAAGGTCCCATAGTTTCATGGAGAGGAATGGTGACCAAGATAAGACAAACCTATCTCCTAGATGATTATGAAGTCCAGTTGCACAGGAGAAGACACAATTTGAGGCAAAAGAACATGGATGTTCAAACATATACAGAAGAGTTTCAAAAACTATGCCTTAGATCAAAGGTGGTTGAAGATGAAAGCATTAGGTTGGCAAGGTACCTAAATGGACTCAAGTGGTCTATCCAGGAAGATATGAGCTTGGTAAACTTCAAAACAATATGCCAATGCTATCAAATGGACTTGAAGATAGAGGAGAAAGGAAAAAAGAAGCAGGAACAAAACCCCAAAGGTAGAGGTAAAGGAAAAGATAGCAGAGAACAAAGAGGAAGCTATAGTGGAAGAAGCTCAGAATCAAGAGCTCAAGGAGAAGTCAGATTTTCTGAACAGCAAGAAGGAAGTTCCAGTAGAGGAGGTAGAGGAAGAGGTTTCAGCTCCAGAGGAAGAAGTGGTGTACAAGGAAGAGGCAGTTACTTCACCAACATGAAATGCTATCATTGCAACCAGTTGGGACACCTAGCCTATAGATGTCCTGAGAAAGGAAGCACTTCTCATGGAGGAGATAAGAGGACCAATCTGATTCAAGATGAAGCAGCTGCAGCAAATAAACAATCAAAAGTACCCTTGAACTCAGAAGAAGGGGAGAATCTCATGATGAGAAGGACCTTAATCAAAGAACCGGTCAAAGAAGAGCCAAGCCAAAGAAGATCTCTATTTAGGATAAAATGCAAAATGATGGGGAAAGTGTGCAAGGTGATTATAGACTCAGGTTCTACTGAAAATATTGTGTCAGAGGAGGCAGTCAACAAAATGAAATTAGCAAGAATACCTCATAAGAATCCTTACAAGGTCACATGGCTCAACAAGGGTCAGCATGTCTTGGTGAATGAACAAGCATGGGTGGAGTTTTCAATTGGCAAGTACAAAGACAAGGTATTATGTGATGTGTTACCTATGGATGCATGCCACTTGCTCCTAGGTAGGCCATGGAAATTTGACTGTCAAGCTGTGCATGATGGAGCTAAGAACTCATACACCTTCAAGAAGGACAATGTAACCTACAAGATTCAATCTTTGTTGGAAGACACTGAAGTGCAGACAGCAGGTTCTAAGCTACTATTAGCTGGTGAAAAAGAGTTCCTAAAGGCTTTAGAAGAAGGAGAAGGAGTTGGCTATGCAGTCATGATCAAGCCAAGAGAAGTAAGTAAAGAGAAGGCAGCTGAAAAGCAAGAGTTACCCAAGGAGATTCAAGACTTGTTGCAGACTTATGAGAACATAGTAAGTAGTGGTCAAACAACAACTTTACCTCCTAAAAGAGCCATAAGTCATAGGATAGACTTGATACCAGGAGCCACCCTTCCAAACAAAGCAGCCTACAAGATGACACCTCAACAGAATGAGGAGATAGCCAGGCAGATTCAAGAACTTCTTGACCAAGGTCTCATTAGGAAAAGCATTAGTCCTTGTGCAGTACCCACTGTCTTAGCACCCAAGAAAGGAGGAGAATGGAGGCTTTGTACTAATTCCAGAGCAATCAACAAGATAACCATTAGGTATAGGTTTCCAATCCCTAGAATTGAAGATCTCATGGATTGTCTAGGTGAAGCTAGGTACTATACCAAGATAGATTTAAAGAGTGGTTACCACCAAATTAGAATATATGAGGGTGATGAGTGGAAAACAGCCTTCAAAACCAATGAGGGTCTTTATGAGTGGCTAGTAATGCAATTTGGCTTGTCTAATGCCCCCTCCACATTCATGAGACTCATGAATGAAATTCTCCAGGACTACATTGGAAAGTTTGTAGTAGTGTATCTTGATGATATACTAATCTATAGTAGAACAAGAGAAGAGCACCTCCAGCACATAGAGCTGATTTTCAAGAAGATGCAGGAAGAGAAATTGAAGATCAATCTGGAAAAGTGTGAGTTCATCAAAACAGAGTTGGTGTATCTTGGTTTTGTGCTATCACATGGCAACTTGAAGATGGACAACAGCAAGGTAGAAGCCATTCTTAATTGGCCTACTCCCAAGACAGCAATAGAGGTAAGAAGCTTCCATGGTCTTGCTCAGTATTATAGGAAATTCATCAAATAGTTTAGTGCAATTTGTGCTCCTATGTTGGATACCATTAAAGGAGGGATGAAAACTAAGTTTGTATGGAATGAGAAAGCTAACAAGAGTTTTGAGTTGTTGAAGGAAAGGATAGCTACTCAACCTGTTTTGGTGTTGCTAAGTTTTGAGAAGCTATTCACCATTGAATGTGATGCCAATAATGTAGCAATTGGAGCTGTTCTCAGCCAAGAGGGTAGACCGGTGGCTTTTCATTCTGAGAAGCTAAGTGAAGCTAAGAAGAAGTACTCTTCTTATGACCTTGAAATGTATGCATTGGTCCAAGCACTAAGGAAGTGGAGGCACTATTTGCTTCCCAAGGAATTCATTGTGTACTCAGACAATCAAGCACTCAATTTTCTGAATTCACAAGAGAAGTTGAGTCACAGGCACATGAAATGGGTGGAGTACTTGCAAGCCTACACCTTCAACATCAAGCACAAGAAGGGAGCTCTCAACAAGGTTGCTGATGCATTGAGCAGGAGAGTTCTTACCATTCAAGAAATCCAATTGAAGAGCATGGGAATAGATCACTTCAAGGATCTATATGTAGATGATGAAGACTTTGCAGAAATTTATAAGGTATGCCTTGAGTTCAAGAACCATTTCCATAGCAAGTATGTTGAATACACCTTGCAAAGTGATTTGTTGTTTAAAGGGAATCAACTTTGTGTTCCTAGAGGTTCTATTAGGGAGAACTTAATTCAAGAGAAGCATAATGGTGCATTGAGTGGTCATTTTGGGATCACCAAAACTCAAGAGCTTGTCCAAAGGTTTTATTTTTGGCCTAAGATGAACTTAGATGTTAGAAAATATGTAGAGAGTTGTGTAGTGTGTCAAAAAGAAAAAGGCACTTCTTCAAATGCAGGCCTATACCAGCCACTTCCAATCCCTTCTAGGCCATGGGAATGCTTGAGCATGGACTTTGTAGTTGGTTTACCCAAGACAAGGCAAGGTATGGATAGTGTTTATGTTGTAGTTGATAGATTCAGCAAAATGGCTCACTTTATACCCTGCAAAACAACCAATGATGCTAGTCAAATAGCCTCTCTTTTCTTCAAGGAAATAGTTAGGATTCATGGTTTGCCAATCAGCATTGTATCAGACAGGGATACCAAGTTTATGAGTCATTTTTGGAAGACTCTTTGGCAAAGAATGGGAACCGATCTGTCCTTTGGATCTACATACCATCCCCAAACTAATGGTCAGACCGAAGTTGTGAATAGGATACTTGGAAACCTTCTTAGATGCTTGACCAAGGAGTATGGTCAACAATGGGATCAGATTATTGGGCAGGCTGAATATGCATATAATGACACAGTCAATAGATCCACAAGGAAGAGTCCCTTTGAAATTGTGTATGGTTTACATCCCAGGGGTGTTTATGAGCTGAGAGAGCTAAAGGATGGAGTCAAGGGAAGTGGTTATGTAGATGATTTTGCTTATGCAATGCAGGAAATCCATGACACAGTAAGAAAAACCTTGACAGAAAATACCATGAAGCATAAGGTTAAAGTGGATGAACATAGGAGGGAGGTTCAGTTTAATGTTGGAGACTTAGTCATGGTGCATTTGAACAAGGCTAGACTACAGAAAGGAGTTCCTCACAAGCTGCAAATGAAGAGGATAGGTCCCTGTCCTATCTTGGAGAAGTATGGCAATAATGCATTCAAGGTACAATTGCCAGATGACAATGGACTATCCCCTGTTTTTAATGTTGCAAACCTTATGCACTACAAAGGACCACCACAAGATTTGGATCAGACACTCCATTAAGTCAGTCAAGATGTAGGATAACTCAAACTGCCCCCTGTTACAGCTAAACAAGCTGATAAGATCTTGGATACCAGGGTCTACAAATGAACAAGGACCAAAGAGTACAAGGAAAATCTAATCCAAAGGCAAGGACAACTTGAATTTGATGCAGTATGGATCAAGGAGGCAGAGTTCAAAAAGTTGGGCATTGATCCCAATTTGCTCAATCCAAGGATGGCTTGAAGTTTTCTGTTTTGGGGAGGATGGTGCAGGAGCACCTAGGCTGACCTCCACCAAGTTTGTGCACAAATTTTGGCTTGTTTTGACTTTAGCCAGGTCAGGGATTTTTGGTGTATTTGTTTTGGACCTTAGAAGGTCTTGCATTTGTGGGTGAAGAGTTGGTCATTAGGACTAATATCTTCAATAGTTCATCATTTAGCATTAAATGTTGTTTTATTAAATTTAGGACAGCATATGTTAAATTTTATGAATGTGTTAATGTCACTTCCTCCATGTTTGGAGTTGCTAAATGTTAGTTAAGGGGTTGTTAGCTTGGACTCAAGGAGTAGTGATCCTAAAGAGTAGGAAGATGGAAAGAGTTCCAAGAATATTGCAAATTGCATGGCAACATTGTTAGGTTGCATGCAATCCCATTAGCTTGGATTCCCTTGAAATCAGGGATATGGAGGCGTGCAATATCCCCTTGCATGGTGGAAAAGACTCCAAGATGGAGAAAATATCTCGTAGTAAGCATAGAGAGATCATTGTAATCAGTTAGAGTGGGAAGGAATGAAAGACAGTGAGCAGATTCTTGTATATTTCCTATTTTTGTAAATCCTGTGTGTTTTCAGGACAGTGAGATCTATGATTTATATGTATTTACTTGGCGTTGGATGAGTTTTGTTTAACATGTTCTAATATCTTTCTTTTGAAAACAGTTCATTGATTTGGAATTTAGGCATCAAAGTTAAAGTTTGGTATTACAAGGAATGAACTATGACTGTTTTTCCTGTGTCTGCCCATGAGATTTTGGGGACAACAAAATAACTGACTTTGTAAATACTATTTCAACCTTGCATTAGAGTTCTTAGTATAGTTTGTGTTATTTTCCCTTTGTGTGTAGGTTGTTTAGAATAGAACAGTAGTTTAGACTTCATAAATTGTAGTTTGGGAAGCATTTCTATTCAGTTTTGGAATAGTCTCTTTTAGAATGCCTTCCCCATAACCAATGTCCACGGGGTCCTCTTGAGACTGGTGGAGTATGGGAGAAGAGACAGCTAATTGTACATATTTGATAGTAGGTAGCATGGAATGTAGAGCAAAAAGTATTACACCCAAACCCTAGGCGAGCTAGGACTGCCCGATTAGGGAAATAGGGTGAAAATCAAAGAGCCAAGGCAGGGGAAAAGAACACTGTACGGAAGTCGTACAGTCCTAGGAAGGGAAAGATAGTATCTATGCATTCTATAAGGTTTGAGGTTTCCATTAATCAGTTGGAGGTAGTTGAGACTCAATAACCAGAGAAACCCTAGATGCAAGGTGAATTAGGCCTCCTCTCCAAGAGTGTCGGAATCCAGTATACGGTACAATCAAGGGCCTAAGACTTGATGCAAGATTTAAAACCCTGAAAAGGGTATCTAAAAGTATATTTTGTTTGGAAGGTTGTTTGTCAAGTAATAGAGGAAAAGTCAGAATACAGACTGGTAAGGGCTACAAGGAATAGCCCTCCAAGAGGCAGTCTTTTGAAATCGGTAGGAAGGGTCAATAAGGAACCTTTAAGATGGCTTCAAATGATTATCAAATGCATCAAATCAATGTCCCCAACTCCCCTACAGGTAGCTCAAGCATGGTGTTGAAGGTAACATCTAGACTCTTCTAGGTGTTGAAAGGAGATAAGCAGTTTCAAACAAGGTGTGGAATCCTCTAAAGTTAAAGTACAGATGGAAACTCTTAGGACAAAGTTGTAGCAAGGTTCAGTTGGTGAACCAAGTCAGAACAGAGCTTAGATCATTGCTAGGTTCATGATGAAGGCAGAGTAATGTCTTCTTGAGGTTTGGTGCAAGCAAACTTTGGAGGGTCTTAGAATACACCACTTTCTTTCAAGGACTAAGCAAGATTCTCTTTATTCTTCTTTCTATCTTCAATCTCCTTGGCCATCCTCATCACAATAGATTCCATCTCATGCTTTAGGACAACATTTTATTTGGAAAAATTTTCACATTCTTTTTTATTTTCCTTCAAGGCTTGACTCAGGTGTTCACCTTCCATGCTCTTACTTTCTTTCTATTTAAGTTGATCACAAATTTCCTTTCTCTTTTCCCTTGATTCATTGATTTTATCTTTCAATGATTGAATGAATTTCTCAAAATTCATGAGGCTTTCCTGTAATTCCTGAACTTCATATTTGGACTGATCAAGATCATCTAGTGCCACCAAAAGTTGTTGTTGAAGACTACTTGAATCCATTGAATCACTTTCCCAAATCAACCACATGTCAGCTTCAACAAAATAGAAAATATTTACAAATTGTTAGCTCAATCCACAAATAATTTTCAATGTGCACCAACCAAAGTTGGCCACAACGTATTGAGGACCCAAATCAACATGCTCGAACACAAAAAAATTCAAACAATTACTCCTTGAAGATCCACAACACACTATATTCTCTTAGTCGGCCTTCTTGCATTGTTAGATAGAAAATCAGTCAACTGGATCTTCTAACTTGCACACCCATCGATACGAGGCTCTAAGATTGAAATATAACATAGTTGATACAACAAAATATCTTCCATGAGATCCACAACTAAAAATGATAACATAAAATTTGTATATGAATCAATGAACACAATTCTGTCAGATGCTGTATTCTAGCTTGGCAGTTAATCACTTAGCTTTAACCTGACTTCTGGTATGAACAATAATAACATACATATTGAATCACTGACTAGGGTTTCCATCAATGACAACACCAAATGACTTGTGCAGTGTCTCTTGCCAACAAGTATTGTGGAACCAATTCATCCTACCAATATCAATAGAATATACAAGACATGATTAGGATATAAAGAAGAGACAAAAGAAGAAGCCACTTAGTAGATTTGTGAGCAAATCCTCCAATTGTAAGCTAGTTTTGAAACAAATTCAAATGAATATGAATGGGATCCACTATTTGAAGAATCTTGTGAAGACAAAGAAATCAATGTGATAAAGAAGTATGCATCCATACGTATGCAGGGACAAAGTTCAGGGTCTAGACCATTTGAATTTGGATCACTACATATCGATGACTCTAGTGAGGACAATCAGACATCGACCGAGATAAATCATTTAGAGGAGAGTAACATTGTAGAACTTGAAGTTGCTATCGAACATCTTGAAAATGTTTCCATCATGACCCTTACCGCCTTTGATCTTGACCAATCCGATGATTTCTTACCTTTGATACATCCCGAACTCATTTACTGGGAACAAAATGAGCCTCTTGATATCCCTATCTTTTCAGATGATGATGCCATTTTCAATTTCCTTTGTTCTAAAAATCCAAAAACAAATTCCACAAATGAATTTCATAACGAAACTTCAAACTAGGGGAGTGCCAAGTCTCTTAGCTGCAAAATAAAGAATACAAAAAATCAATCTAATGGTGAAAACCATGCAATGGTAGTATTAGATCATGAAAAAGTAAAAACAAAGAGTGTATCCAATGGTGAAAAGCTCTCTGAGGCACTGAAGGATGAGAGATTTGACACTCTTCCTAAGCATTATCAAGAAAGAACTTCAGTATTGGTTGAGCCTACGTAATCCATAAAAATCGGTACTGCAAAAACAACAAAGACCATACACCTAGTGGCATCAATGATAACAAGAAAAGCCAAATTTCACCAAATTCTTCGAAGAAAGACAAACCAATTTTGCTTGGTCCTATCTTGATATGCTAGGAATAGATCTAGATATAATAATGCATCATTTATCCATAACACCTGGAGTGAAGCCAGTAAATTAAAAATTGAGAAAAATGCATCCACACATTGCCCTACTAGTGAAAGGAGAATTAAAAAAATTATTAGATGTAGGGTTCATCCAACCAATCGACTATGCAGAATGGATTTCAAACATTGTACTGGTCTCCAAACTAGACAACAACATTAGAATATGCACAAATTTTAGGGATCTTAAAAAGGCTTGTCCAAAGGATGACTTTCCTTTGCCCGATATAGACATAATTGTGGATTTAATAGTAGGACATGTTATGCTATCACTCACGGACAATTTTTTAGACTATAATCAAATCAAAACTACACTAGAAGATCAAGACAAAAAAATTTCACATGTCCATGGGGTACATTTTGTTGGAATGTCATGCCTTTTGGATTAAAGAATGCAGGAGCTACCTATCAGTGTGAAATGACAACAATCTTTCATAACCTGATGCACACATTCATGGAGGACTATGTTGATGACCTGCTAGCAAAACCATTCACCAAGGAAGGACATCTGGAAATCTTGGATAAAATATTTAATCGATTAGAAAAGTTTAATGTGTGTTTAAATCCAAAGAAGTGTGTATTCGAAGTAACATCAGTAAAACTCTTAGGATACATAGTCTCAGCTAAAGGCTTCGAAGTAGATCCAGAAAAACTCAGAGCAATCATGGAAATTCCACCTCCTAAGAACATTAGCCAACTAAGATCTCTACAAGGAAGATTCTAATCCATCAGAAGATTCATTGTGTAGCTAGCAGATAAAATTCATTCTTTTACTCATATGTTACACAATAATTTTTCTTTTAGATGGGATGAAAGATGTGAAGCTGCCTTTAATGAATTGAAACAATATCTAATGAATCCACCTATATTGGTACCACCAATAGAGGGAAAACCACTTCTACTCTACATAGCAACTATTGAGGTATCTTTAGGAGCTCTGTTAGCACAAGAAGACTCTACAGGAAAAGAAAGGGCCATCTACTACATCAACAAAACATTGAGTGGCTATGAAATTAACTATACATTCATTGAAAAATCTTGTTTGGTAGTGGTGTTTGCTACTCAACAATTGCAACACTATATGTTAACATACACCGTCAAAATAGTAGCCAAGATAGATCCATTAAAATATCTACTTAGCAAAGCCACTGTAACAGGAAGATTAGCAAAGTGGGTGATGATATTGAGTGAGTTTGAAATTCAATATTTAGATAGAAGAGCAATCAAGGGCCAAGTAATAGCAGATCAATTAGCTAAAGCACCGTTGCAAGATGACCATCATATGCACATTGAATTCCCAGATGTAGATGTCCTGACAATGACAACACAACATTGGATATCATACTTTGATGGGCCTTACACTCAACATGGATCGGGTACTGGAATTCTATTTGTTACTCCTCAAGGATACACTATCCCAAAATATTACAGGTTGATGTTCCCTTATACAGAAAACATGGCAGAATATGAAGCACTAATCATCAATATCAAGGTAGCAATGGAATGGAAAATCACATAATTACAAGTTTATGGAGATTTTCAATTAGTCATCAATCAGGTTAATGATGACTATCAAACAAAAGATGACAAGATGATGCCATACAAGAGAATGGTAGATGACTTCAAGAAATAATTTGTTGAGATCAAGTTTGAACAAATTCCAAGAGTAGACAACAGAGCTACAGATGCCAGGTCAACCATTGCTTCTCTTATACAAATACTAGAAAAATGAAATCGTTATGAATTCATGGTGGAACAATTGCTTACTCCCACATATGAAAATCCTAAGTCCCAAGTCGTGTACCATCTAGTTGATGCTGATTCTTCAATCTATGGGAAGATTTATACCTATCTAAGAGATAATACCCTTCCACCTAATCTATCTTGGAACCAAAAATGCAACTTTATCTGTCAAGCAGCCCAACACACCCTGATAGCTTATACACTTTATTGACGATGTCTTGATGGTACTCTCCTCTGATGTCTTGAATGTGACGAATTTGAAATTTCCTTACAATAAGTTGAAGGTATTTGTGGTACTCATTCAAGTGGTCTTACTCTAGCTAAGAAATTCCTACACTTGGGATATTATTGGTTGAACATGGAGAAAAAATATTTTCAATTTGTCAAGAAGTGCAAGAAGTATCAAGTCCAAGGAAATCTCGTACATGCACCGACACATGAGCTACAACCATTCAAATCGACCTGGCCTTTCTATCAATGAGGACTTGATCTTGTGGGTAATATTCATCCATCTTACTATAATGGAAATAAATTCATAATCACAACCACTGATTCTTTCACAAAGTGGATTGAAGTTGTTCCATTAACCATGATCACTAGTAAACAAATTGCCTCTTTCATTCTAAACTACATTGTTTGTCAGTATGTCATCCCTAGCTCCATTGTCATTGACAATGGTAGACCCTTAAAAAACCAAGATGTACAAGAAATTTTTAAAAAATTCCATAGCCAACACCAATTTTCCACACCCTATTACCCTCAAGGGAATGGCCAAGTAGAAGCCTCATATAAGACCATTTTGAAAATCTTGAAGAAAATTGTCAACAATGCTGGACGTGACTGGCATGTTCAACTAAACCCTACCTTATGGGCATACCATACTAGCATCCACACCCCTATAGGAGCCACATCATATGCCCTTGTGTATGGATCAAAAGCCATCTTACCCATTGAGGTTGAGTTACCTTCACTCTGGGTGTCATTGAAAGGAATCATTTCAGAGGAAGACTATTGAGTTTCCAGACTACAAGAGTTGGAATTGTTAGATGAATGTCATCATCATGTTGTTGATCATCTAAAAGATTATTAACAAAGAATGTCAAGGAGCTCTAATCACAAGGTAAGACCAAGAACATTTTAGGTTGGCAACTTGGTACTAAAAGAGAATCCTCACAATTAACAAGATTAGGAAAAGAAGGGAAAATTTGAACCTAATTGGCTAGGTCCTTTTGTCATTGTATTAGTATATAGATTTGGAGCATATCATTTATCTACACCCAAAGGGGACCTATTTGAAGAACCTATCAATAGCATTCATCTCAATAATTTTTATACATAACTCATCCAGTGAGTGGTATAAAAGAAGAAAAATCCAAAAAACCAAAAAAAAGGAAAAAAAAGCAAAAAAGCAAAAAAAGTAAAAAGTAGAAAAATCCAAAAAAGCAAAAAAAAAAAGGAAAAAATACAAAAAAAAATAAAATCTTAAAATAAAAAAAAGTGCAATAAAAACAAGTACTGAAAACCTGGCAATAGGCGCTATTTGTGATAGATTGGATTTTCCATCTATTGGAACGTGTGTCGGTTGTATGCTTTTCACCATCATTATGCCTATCCATCATAAAACCTCATGTACATATATGGGCATTACGGTCGCGTCTCACCCTAGCTTGGCGATCATTGGGCAATAAATGGTTGGTTTCTCACTGGGGGAAAAATCCTAAACTCACTAGGGGTAATCTGCTTTGAGCTTAAAACAACGGAACAATGATAGTAAGACAACATAGAAAACATAACAATCATAACGAAACTCAACATTGGACATCAATCACAACCTTTAGAAAAACCAACCATCTAAATCAATAGCATGATCGGCAAACCAAATCTCACTGGATGATGGTCTTCTGAATCATGGTTTAATCACTTTAGCATAAATGTTCAACTTTTGTATCTTGAATCTTTTTTGTTATCATTTCTCCAGAGCAACTCAAGGATGTCATGGAATAGACAAGCTATGATGGAGTATGATATTTTTCTTTATCTGCTATCTGTGAGTTGATCATTACTACTATGTAAATTTGTTGTGGGACGTGATCTACAAAGTATCATTGATGAAATTTCAGATTTGCATAGGAAAAGGATTAATTCTTATCTATTTTATGCAAGCAATACTCAGGTTATCTCGGTTCAATTATACCTAGATGCTTGTATTACCTTGCAATATCAAAAATCCATGGAAGTTGTACTCAGGTCATCATGGTTTAATTATACCATCGATGTTTGTACTAACTTTCAACATATCAAAAGCTCAATGATGATAACAAGCACGAAAAATTGACTGACAAGATGACAACATTGCATATTTAGATTTGCATGGTTAAGATAGATTTCATCCATATTAGTTTTTTCATGTGCATTTTAGGTTTTCCAAGGCTGCAAAATTTTAAAATAATTTTATCTCTCTCATTAAATGATTGAGTACATTTGACATAACCAAAAACAAAAAGATCATTCACATGTAGTTGCATAATCATTATCATATCATACATACATTAGAAAGTATTATCATAGGTCATCCATCCATGCATTAGATCATATATTTGCATTAGAAAAATAAAAAAATATAAAGTGCATCACATATTATCTGCATGATCAAATCTATCTGATATATCATAAATCATCATCCATAAAAGTCAAATACAATCATAATCCATGCATCATCATTTCATTATTGCATCTATACACAACCATGGCATAATCATACAAACATCATATTTCATATAGAATGAAAATCAAATGCATTCATCATAAAAACATGTAGACAACATATAGATCAATAGTCTCTGCTGCATCTCATATAATCTCAAAATAATCAATGTCAAGTGTAAAATGATATCACAAAATATGGAGAGGTACATCAACAACATGGTAGGAAATCATAAAGTCCTTGAATGAATAAGTGAATACATCAAGTCTCAGTACATAAAATGTAAGCACAAAAGCTATGTGTTGTTCCCCCCAGACGCTGTAGGCATCCCTATGCCTACTGCTACACCACTAGATGGACTTGCACCTAGATCTCTACCTGATGAATCTCAGAGTAGTTGCCTAGTCACACCCTTGCTCGTAGTTCATGACTAACTCTGACTTGACCTAGCACTAACATACTATGCATAACTAGGTGCACGCTGCTCTGTAGGAACCACCTGATAGTACAATGATCTATAGTAATCTATCTTTTAGGCTGAATGTCAAACCTATCTGAGCATATCCCTTGTAGTAATCCCCTCAGAAACTCTCTGCAATCTCTCAGCTAGGGCCTCTTCATGCTCACATCTTTGTCTCGCAACATCTCTCTATGTTGTTAGAGAAGCAATTTGCTCCTGTGCTCGTGCTAGTTTTCCTTGTAAGCCCTCCACTTGTAACTGTAAGGAATCTATCTATGCTTGCTAATGATGAGAAGGCACACGAATATGAACCTGTGATGGGCCTACCTACTGTTGTCCTGAGGAAACCATATATCTCCTCCTCTAGGGTACTCTAAAATCCAATATCTATTTATCGCCTGCATTTCCTCCATCTCCATCATCCCTTGCATCCCCTCCATCTCCCTCTTCATCATCACAATCTCCCCCATCCCTCCTTTGTCTCGATGCATGTTGTGGTTCTCTCTAATCATCATCAAATGATGATATTGGCTCATCAGGACTGGATATCCTTGGTACGACATGTGTGAAGAAATACTCAACATACTCATCTTTCATCACACTAGTTATGATCTCGGGACAATAATCCCATACCTGTGCCTGCAATCCAAAATACTCCTTGCAAGTTGTATTATAAGAAATCATAGGTCCCCACTCTGGAATATCCTGCTGTCTCTGAGCATATAATGTAACTCCCTAGGGAATCCCTTGCACTTGGACATACTGACGAAGCACCCTCATGAGCATGAATCTCTCAATAATAAACTGGGTTCGTCTAATCAAATATCTCAAAGTGAAAACATATGGCATCTCTAGATCATCCTAGGGCCACTGCTCATAATCTAGGTATGGTCACCATGTGACGGTCTCCAAATCATCAAGCACTCACCACCAATACTCCAATTTTCCTAGCTTGTGCTAGACAATACCACCTGAGTACCTAAAGACATATGGCCTACTAACATGAAGATCTCTCTCCACTATAGGATGAGTATCAACTATATGCTTCCAAGCCCAAATAAGAAGTAGTGTCACTCCAGTTGATAAACTTGCAACTCAGAGATACACCATTTGATGTAGATCATGATATAAATGTGCTAACATACAAGAACCCCATGCATATCGAATCCCCTAGGTGATCATCCTCTCCAGTATCCTGCCCTAGTCAATATATAATCCCTTCGACCTCAGGTCAGGACATAAGAAACCTCCAACAAACCCATCTAGAATAGATGGTAATGGCTCATAAGAATCAACCATATCCTACAATGAGATCTCATAACCATTAATCTTGTCATCATAAAAAATCCTTCTCAGTGCCTCGGTACCTCCCTGCTTTGTGTGATCATATACAACTAACTCTCCAACCACATGAATCCCCAATATTCGATACACATCC
>VDFB02383158.1:0-21676 GCA_007258455.2 Sequoia sempervirens | reverse complement strand
TTTTTTTTGAAAAATCTGAAAAAAATCCCTACTAGGACTCATTCACCACCTTGGACTGATCAATCCTTATACAGATTTGAAACAACCTTTTACAACACTAAAAACCTTATTTATGCACTTCTTTTTGCTGCCATTAACTATCTGTATCAATTGGTTAAGTTCTTGTTACATGCATTTCACTAAATCTAGATTAATTTGGCTCATTTCATGCATTGCTTAATTTCAATTTTGCACTCACAACATTTCATTTTTTAGATCATAGCATAATATAATAAATACATTACCTTGTGTGAAATTTGAAAAGTTGCATTTCATCCTATGTCTTTACATTGCATTTTAAGTTTGCATAGCTTCTATTACATTTAAGCATTGTGTACATTCATGGAAATTATGGATAGCATTAGATTTTTGGAATTTTAATTTTCAGCATTAGTTCCTAGTTCACTTCAATCAAATTCATTAGAAAATGAAAAACTAAAAACTAAAAACATTAAAAGAAACAATTCAAAAAATTCTTACATTTAGAAAGAGCATATCATCCAAGCCCTTTAGTAGTGATGACTTAGACATGTTAGATGAAGCCCTTCAGGACTTCCTCTCACTAAGATCATCCACTAATAGTTTGACACAAAAGGATGCAAGCATTGATAATCATAATTGTTCTTCTCCCAATATCTCTCCCATTGGTGACAAAGGTATCTTGCTGAAAGAAGACAAACTCATTGAAGACCATGAATGTCTTGCTTGTATTCCTTCTCCTCCCCCTTGCAAATAAATTATGACATATGAAGCTGAAATCATGGCCACTACCTTACCTAGGCTCCATTCATCTCCCAACACCTCCCCTAATTGTGAAAATGCTCTAGTGAATAAGGATATAATCATCAAATGATCATGACAAACATATTGGTGTGGAGGATATGTTGATATTTGAGAGCTATGATAATCCTACCTCTCCTATGTAGGAAGACATTATAGGACATGAGAATGTAAATGTATAACAATCAAACCTTTCCTTCTCCTAATATCTTCTCTAGACATGGAGAAGATAGTTTAGTGTTAGAAGATATCTTTATTGAGACTCATGAGAATATTATTCCTCCCTTTCCTAATGCTCTTACCATTTGGGAAGACCTATTTGGACAAAACAATCCTATCATTGGTAATCGTGAAATTCCTACTTATCCTTCTCTTGATGCCTCTCCTATGAGTGATGAAGCTACTTTATCAAGTCCAACCATGAAATGTGATGAACCTATTAGGATAGAAATTAGGGCACAAGAGAATGTGACCTTAGAGAAAAAGAATGAAATCATCAACAATCACAACAATCAAATTTCCCCCTCTCCTAATATACCTCCTATTAGTGACAAAGATATTATGGTGTTACAAAATCCCATTGATGAGAATCACAATGAAAAAATTATTGAACAAAGAAACACCATCATTTCCAAACACGAAAATCCAACCATGGATCATTCCCTTACTTGTGATGAAGTCAATATGGAAAAACCAAACATTGAATGTCATGAACATCTATTTTGTAGTTCTCCTAAAAATTGTCCTAATAGGGAAGCTATCATGGTGCAAGAAAACAACACTATCATGTGCAAACCAAAAATCAATCTCACTTTGCAACATCCTGAATTACTTGATAATATGGATCAAGCCTTAAATAAAATGTTAGGAGTTTATGACAAGTCTCCTTCTACTCATAAAAAAAAGGGTTACATGTGCTATGATTAGTACCAAGAAAAAAATATAGAAAAACAAAAGCAAATTGAAGAAGCCACTAAGTTATTGGAAGAGGCTTCAAAAACCTTTGATTTCATTTTCTACATCCATGGGGGAATACATGATCAACAAAAGAGTCTAAAAAGGAAAAAGAGGTAATGTCAAAAACATCGACTTCAACCCCCTTAACAACAAAGACAAAATCCAAGACAAAATTTGAGGCAATTGAACAACCACAACATCCAACAAAAGTGACAAAATTTTTTCAAAGATGTTTTGAACTTCTGACACAACTTGAGAAAGGAAGTGATGCTATAATGCCTAAAATGAAAGAATTGACTAATGATCTTAGTTATTGTCCCTCAAAACAAAATCCTTCATCCAATGTCAACACTATCACAAAAGAGTCTTCAAAGAAAACTTTAACCTTGGTATATCCTAAACTGATAGACATCTCATTAAATATGTATCAAGCAGAAACTTTGTTTACTTATCAAAATAAATAACATTAGTTTCTGCTCCTTGCAATGTAATATTTATAGGATCATAGCATACTCACTATTGCAAGGAGAAGTATATCATCATCCATTCTAGACTCACCTTTGTCCTGCACTAAGTGGGGGAAAGGGGTTAAGTAGCCTTGTCCTTGTATTTCACTTGTCGTTGTCTCTTTTGGCTAGTTGTTAAACTTTCATGAACATATAAGAACAAGATTGGGATGTGGACAATATGCCTTAATTTTGCTTGCATGTGACATACTTATCCATGATGCAGCCCAATTCGGAAACATATGACTTGGCATAGGGCTTTCTAGGTTGGCTCTCATGTCTTCTTAGCATTTATCATTGGCTACTTTAAAGAAATTTCTCACAGTGATGGTGTAGCAACCACTTTAAAGTGGGGGGATACATAGATAAGATCTTTTGGAAAAAAATATTATGGCATGATTTCTCTTTTTCTTGTGGATGCGTCCTTTCTTCATGGTGTCATTGGGTTTGATGCCATCCAAGAGTGTATGATCTACTGACATGACATGATGCGAATGAGACATCCCATGGGTGACGATCTAACACTTTTGACTTGTCCTCTCTTGGAGACATTAGGCACAATGATCCCTAAGAAGAAGACCTTTACATGAACAAAGCAAAATCCCCTTTAATAAAATTTTACATAACAAAAGCATTTACAAAGCATTTTCATTGTGGTGCCCTATCAAAGTTATTAGGAGGATAACTTTGGTATGGTTAGTATGATGGGAAGCTGAAACACTAGCATGACTCTCATTATATGGTGGAAAGCTGACACACTGACATGAATTTATCACTAAATCACTTTGTTGGGACAACTCACCCTATAGACGACCTGATGTTTCATGGCCCCAGAGTGAGTGCATCTTTGATCCACTTCATTTCTCTTACTTTTAGTTCTTGACATTGCATGATTGCGTATCTTGTTTTGCTGCATATTATGCACCTTGTGTGTCCTTTTGTGCTCATGTTGGTTTGACTTCGGATCTTGGATCCTAGGGGCTTGATTGTTTCCTTGATCCTGCCATCCTTTTGTAATCTACATCTATACACTTAGATTCCCTCGAATGTCTATTTAGTGTGAGTTTGAAAGGTAGCCCATCCTCACTAAAGTAAAATGCCTCACACCATACAATAATTTTCCTTGCTTGATTTAGGAATAATTAATGATAAATTTAACATTATGTCACCTTGATCTAGTGTTGAGAGGTCTTTTACACATCCATATTAGGTCTTGGGCCATTGCAAATTAAATAAAATGTATGTCTTGTAAAGGTGTTGTAAATTGTTGTAAATGACTTTCACACTTTTCTAGAATTTTATTAAGCATTTAAGTCTAATGGACCTATTTTTTCCCTAATTCAATATTGTAAAATGTATAAGGATTGTAAATTAAACTTAATTTTAATCTAGTGTTGTAATGTATTTTACACATTCACATTAGATGTTGTGTCTTTCTAGTTTATGTGGACCTCATTTTAATGTTGTAAAGCCTATTTAATCACACTTTCACATTGAACTTTGTGTCCCTAGCCCTAATCACCCTTTATATCAGCATTAATAGGCCCCTATGTCCCCATGTTGTGCATCTTGATGCTTAATTTGATCAAAGACCTAACTAGATCAACATATAAACCTGATTTCTTCACTCCCCAACATCCCAACTAGAAAAAGAGTCCCTATGGGACCTATTCGCCACTTTAGGTGAATGAGTCCCATCCAGGTGGGACCCATTCACCCAAGATGTTGAATGAGTCCCATTTGGGCCATTTTCAGGGTTTGAGTGGGAAACATTAGGGTTTAAGTTTAATTTTCTTCAATGTCAGCCTTGGGGATCAAATTAACAAGCATTTAGGTGGATTTCCTATATAAACAATATTTTAAACTGTAATCATGATTCATTCATCATTCATTGTCCATCTCAAGTCAAGCAAGCTAGGGTTTTAGTATTTTAAGTCATCAAGATAATTTTCTAAGGCATTCAAAGGCAGATTCTTCATCCATTGTTGTAGCAATACAAGATATATCATCATGGAAAGTTCTAACTCGCGATATTATTTAATGCTTCATTATCTTGCCTTCTTATTATTTTGGTTTTAAATACTCAAAAGGATTGACCAAGGCAAACCCCCATGCCCTAACAATCAACAAGTTTTTCTCCTTAATGTGTGATTGCAAGTTTGTAGATTGAAGAAAAATGTATTGAAGACACTTCAGAGTGCCAAAGTGATAAAGTTAAAATGTTGTCAAAGTTGTAAAGACTCACAGAAACTCAGATCTAGGGAAAAATATCCATCCAATCTGCATGAAATCAATGGGAAAGTGCTTATTTCATCCATCTTTAGAGGCTTGCAAAGTTTTAGTTTGAGATTTTGCCCCTGGGACACTTTTTGACAAAACGGGACTCATCCCCCAGTAGTGGTGAATGAGTTCCATTGTAGGTGTTTTTCAGAGATCTTTGCAGATTTGCATACCCTTTTGGCTGAAACTTGTTTCCAGATAGTTTTCCAAAATTGGGACTGATTCACCTAGAATGGAGAATGAGTCCCACCAGGCCTAAAAAACAACAATTTTAGAATTTCAAAGATATTTCTAGTCTTCAACAACATTTCTAGGTGTACACTTTCTATTTTATAGTTTTCTGTTTCATTTTATTTGAATTTGTAAGTCATTTTCTAGGTCTTTTTGCATATCATAATGTGTTTTCAAACATCTTGCATTTTCCAAGTTTTGCACTAGTTAACCTTTATTTATCAATTTGAGCCTTAAGAACAACCACTTTCATAGATTTCACCCTTTTTGCATTGAATCCTCAAGGAACTATTTTCTAGTGTGAGCATCGCAGGGTTTCCTCTTCCTCTTTTGATTCCTATCTTTAGTGTGATAAAATGTTGTGCACTTTGTTCCCATTTTCCATAATATTACAGTCTTGTCTTCTTATAGTAGGTCGCGACATCTCATCTTTCAAATAGTAGATCTAAATTCTCCATTTGTTCTACATCCACCAGCAATCAATCAACCTTCACCTCTTTTTGTGCCCCTTCTTTATCACTTCAATCGTGGGATCTATTTATCTCTCTACCGGCCTTCCCTATTGATCTCCTTCATCTTTTAATATCTCTTTCCTTTTTAGGTCGACCTTTTGTTTATATTCATGGTAACCATTATCATCCAAAAGCATTTGAAACTACTAGGGAAGTTATCTCATCATCAACACCATCGATCAATCTTTCTCCCACGATTATGTATTCCACAACAATGATGTGGAATTGTCAAATAGGTCCTTGCCACATGTCTTATTCACTACGTCCACCCAGGCACTCACCTCAATATCTCCATTCAACTTTGGCCATTAGAATACCACTAGAACCCCAACTCACCTTTACCTAAATTCATCTCAAGCTTCTCCCTCGAAATGCTTTGCATTTACTTCATTCGCTATCTGTGATTTCATAAGGACCTCAAAATATTCTCTCTTTGAAACCGCAAGTCACCCCAACATGTAAGCTCATTTCTATTACCTTCATTCAATTAATAAAAGGGACATAGATACTTGTTTTCCCTAAGTGTCACTACCAGCGGATAATTCTCATTGCCCTCACAAGAGACTCGTGATTAACTCCCACCAATGTGTCATAGGGTCACTCAATGCATCTATCTACTAGGTTCATTGCACTCACGAGATATCAAAGAGACATCAAATACTGTACCATTGACCAAAATGACTTCCATCGAAGTAACTCCACTACACACCAACAGTGGTGCCATCAAAGCTTTGAAGGGATGAGGAACCACGTCTCAATGAAACCCAATGTCATAGTGATAAACCTGGCCAATGAAGGATTGAACATCTAATGTCCATAAAGTGTAAAATTTGTATCTATAGCTTGATTTCGATCACACATAAAACTATCAATTCCTTCTTAGAATTAAGATAATTAGATCAAGATTACTGGGTCACCTGAAACTCCTTTCCACACCGAGGTAATTTGAAAAGGCCCTCATTACCCATCAAGGCTAGATGAAACCAAATGGCTAACCTCTTAACTTAGAAGTCAAGCTAAATCCTTCAACATTCCTTTCCTTTCCACTTCAACAAGTACTCATTATATTGCTTATTCCTTTGTGCTTCATCCACAACTGCCCAAAATTTCTGAATTTCTTCTTGTTCCACTATTGTAATCGAACGCTCCATTGTGTCTCCGGCCAAACACATGTTGCTTAACTATTTCATGATACCCATGAAATTAGGAAATACAAGATAGCAGAGACATGAGCCTCACTCAAAACCCCACCTAGTATGCATTTCCCTGAATCAATCATGTTTCATCAAAATCTCACATGGCTCAAACTTTCATCTTTAGCTTATTGTATGCTCCAATTGTAAACCTTTCCTTTACAATGAACCATGACTTCATTACCTACCTGGAACTCCTTATGTCTTCTTTTCTTATCAACCTTAGCCTTGTACTATGTGTTCATTTTATTGATGTGCTTTGTAACTTCCTCATGCACATTTTTCATATTTTCAAGAATATCTTGGGCTTCAACACTATGCCTTTCTGCCTTATATATCTTCCTTAATTCAGTAGTTGTTCTAGGACTACTTCCATACACAATTTAGAATGGTGGGATTACTCAGTTGCTTTTGTTGACTGGAATTATTATAGGAAAATTCACACCTAACAAAAAATTCCCATCATTTAGTTTCTCACCTACCAAGCACTTCAACAAGCTACCTCAACCCTATTCACCTCATCGCATTTGTCCATTCATCTACAAATGATGCAATGATCTAAACTTGAAAAAAAAAAAAATTCCACAACATCCTCCAAAAATACCCTATGAACTTGGTATCTTGATATGAAATTATGCATATTTTACAAAAGGAGACGATATTTATTTAGTACTAGTTCATTGTTCAGTACATAACTTGGTTTATGAGTAGGAGTTTACTCCTCTTTGGTTTCTTCCTCATCTAAGGCTCCCATGTTTATAGTCATAGTAGCATGGACACGATTGTACTCTACAATTGCTTCCTTATTCAGAATAGGAGCATTGCGTCCAAAACCAAATGGGATATTTAAAATAGTTGAGGGCCTAGGTTTGGTAGTTGGTTGAGTGTATTTCTTTGTTGGTTCATGATCTTTGTCAGGTCTAGCCAATTCCTTTCCCTTTTGGATGAGGAGAAATATAATGGCTTATATTGATTTTCCATGTGCAATTGCACCAATATAACCCATTTATATATATATTTAACATTTGAAAGTTAATGTTGAGTTATCAACTATCAATTGCATTGTGTATTTACTTTTATATATTTTTTCCAATTTATGGTTATTTTCTAGAATTTTAATATTTTACATATTGTATGCACAAATGAGCCATACCAGACATGGGGGGAAAAAAACTCAACAAACCACCAAATTTCAAACCCAAAAACTAAACCCAAACTAGCATCTTGGTTTAATAGGTGTACAATTGTAAACAATTGGCACATTTTGACATATCTTAAGTATTAATAAATTGCAAACAAGAATTACTCGATAGCTTCTATTGTGAATAAGTGGAATATCATGATATTTTACATTAGTGACAAGGATGAAAATAAAGGGGACCATATTTACTTGATACATTTTCCAAAATACTTCTTGAATTAATTACTTTCCCTACAATTATTTGGGGTTCTATAGTTACTATTATGATTAACACTACCTCTCCTACCCATCATTCTGATTTCTTATTTTAGGTTAGTGCTCAAATTGAAGCATCAAGTGCACAATTTTCTTAGGTCAAGAAGTGTTAATATCTCCATAAGCTATATTATTTTTCATTAGACCATGCAACAAGTTTCAATTCAAGAATTCTCACATAGCCAATTCAGAAACAACACTTGCTATAAATAGTGATGATGACACTCCATGCTACAATCAAAGCTCTAAACCTTAGCTATCATTTTACACAACTATTCCTCCCTTTTTAAGTTAATGTTTTGATTATAGTATTAGTAGTCATTCTTATGTATATATGCACATAATATATATTGAGAGTTCAAAGGCCTTTCAAAGATAATCAAACTGTATGTTATATGTTATCATGGTTACATATCTCTATGTATAAGTAGAGTTCTAGCTATTCCGTAACATATTGGTTTGGACACCTATAGTAATAGATACACCCTAAAATTTAGTCACTTGATGCAAATTATTTTCCTTCTCTAAAACTAAAATAATCAACTCACCTAAGATGCTTGCAAGGATTTTATACTTTTTTTATATGTTCTATAGAAGTCTTAAGGCTCTAAACATACATTTTTACCTTGTGCATAGCTCAAGAATATATTAATAGTTGAGTATGTTAGTGGCACTCATTGAAATTCTTTATTGTTGTTTACAATTTGGTTCAAAATTAATTATAGTAGGTCTTCTATGTGGGTACAAATTTGTCAAGCAAAATTATGAATAATTGACCAAAGCCTAGAATGTATCTATTACTATAGGTGTCAAATCCAATATGCTATGGAATTACTAGAACTATATTTATACATAGGCATATGTAATTCTGTTAACATGTATCATACACTTTTCTTACCTTTGAACTCTCAATACATATTATGTGCATACATATATATATATATATATATAGGAATGACCCTTAACACCACAATCATAACATTAACTTAAAAAGGGACGAAGTATTGAGTAAAATGACAGCTAAGGTTCAAATAGCTATTGTTCCAATTTTCCTACTACAACTTAGTCGTTTGATTGTAGAATAAAGTGTAATTCTCACTATCTATCTAGCTTAACATATAACATACACTTTTCTTACCTTTGAACTCTCAATACCTATTATGTGCATATATATAGGAATGACCCTTAATAATACAATCGAAACATTAACTCTAAAAGGGACAAAGAATTGAGTAAAATAATAGCTTGGAGATCTCAACACCAATCAATCTAAGAAAATTGTGCACTTGTTGCTACAATTAGAGTACTAACCTGAAATAGGAACAACAAACATTTGAAGCTTACCTATCATTTTGCACATTTGTTCTTTCCTTTTCAACTCAATGCTTTGATTGTAGTATTAAGAACCATTCATATATATATGCACATTATATATTCCAACAATTGTCAATTATTTGTGTAGCTTAAAAATATTTCCAAATGAAACATAATCTTCGATCGACAGTTTTTCCTAATCAATGCTTTCTCAAGAATGAGTTAAAAGAATTTAACCTATGTTGCTATTGATTTTTTCTATTAAAGTGTTGTTTCTGTTATTTTCTCTAAACTCATTGATTGGCCAATGATATTTTTGTTATAGTTTTGGATCTTATCATTTATTACTTTAAAAGAGTCACTAATCATAATTGAGAAAAAGGAAAAATTAATTTAATCAATTGTAATGTTTGGCATGGTCTAATGAAGTGGGGAAACATGGTATGCACATGCTAGGTGTCTTTGATACGAGGTTTTTGGTGAGCAGGTGGCATCAATTTGAGAACTCTCACATAGTCTAATTCAGAAACAACACTTGCTATAGATAGTGACCATGACACTTCATGCTACAATCAAATCTTTGAACCTTAGCTATCATTTTACACAACTATTGCCCCCTTTTTAAGTTAATGTTATGATTGTAGCATTAAGAGTCATTTATATATATATATATAGTATATATATATATATATATATATATATATATATATATAAGGTATATATATATATATATATATGCACATAATAGATATTGCAAGTTCAAAGGCCTTTCAAAGGTAAGCAAACTATCTGTTATATGTTATGAGGGTTATAAATATCTATGTATAAATAGAGTTCCAGCTATTCCATAACATATTGGATTGGACACCTATAGTAGTAGATACACCCTAGACTTTGGTCAATTGACACAAATTATTTTCCTTCTCCAAAACTACAATAATCAACTCACCTGGGATGTTGGAAAGGATTTTGTAACTTTGTTTATATGTTCTATAGAAGTCTTAAGGCTCTAAGCATACATTTTACCTTGTGCATAGATCAAGAATATATTAATAGTTGAGTATGTTAGAGGCTTTGATTGAAATGATTTATTGTTGTTTACAACTTAGTTCATAAATTAATTATAATAGGTCATCTACATGGGTACAATTTTTTTTTAAAAGTTATGAATAATTGACCAAAGCCTAGAGTATATCTATTACTATAAGTATCAAAGGAAATATGTTATGGAATTCTTGGAACTATATTTATACATAGACATTTGTAACTTTGTTAATGTATAACATACACTTTCTTACCTTTGAACTCTCAATACCTATTATGTGAACACACACACACATATATATGTATATAGCAATGGCCATTAACACTACAACTCAAACATTAACTTTGAAAGGGAGGAAGAATTGAGTAAAATGACAACTAAGGCTCAAATAGCTAATGTTCCAATTTTCCTATTGTAGCTTAGTGCTTTGATTGTAGTATTAAGATCCATTCATATATATACACACATTATATATGCTGACAATTGTCAATTATCAACTTCTAGCTTAAAAATATTTCCAAATGAAACATTGAATCTTTGATCGACATTTTTCCCAATCAATACTTTCTCAGGAACAAGGTAAAAGAGTTTAACCTATGCTGCCATTAACCTTTTCTATTAAAGTGTTGTTTCTATTATTCTCTCTAAATTCACTAATTGGATGGTGAGAATTTTGTTGGGGTTTTGGCTCTCATCATTTATAAATTTAAAATAGTCACTAATAAGAAGTGAGCAGAAGAAAAATTAAAATCAATTGTAATATTTGACATGGTCCAACGAAGTAGGGAAATAGGGTATGCACATGCTAGGTGTCTTTGATATGAGGTTCCTGGTGAGTAGGTGGCATTGTTTAAAGTAGTACATGTGGCTTGCTTCTGCTACCACATTTCGTATACATGGACTAAATAAAAAACAACACTTTCTATAGATGAACTATTTGGTAAAATGCTTCTAGGAAAACATGTATGAAAAATGTGGTAGCATAAACAAGGTAGTGAACTATTTTGGAAAATGCCTTAAAGAAATGTTCTCTCATGGAATGCCATAATAGGAAAATGCAATTGGAATCTTCTCCTCGTAAATAGTTATTTATCTTATGTTACATAATAGTTTGGGGTTCTCAAATAAGGAATGAGTCCAATATTCAAGCAAACTACATGCATTTTGGTCACAATGAACTATTTGATAAAATCCTTTGCAACTAGGAATGTATGGAAAAATCTATAGCATAGATAAGGCAACAAACTATTTAGGAAATTGCCTCAAAGAAATTTTGTCTCATGGTGTTGGAATTTTATATGGATTGTCATAGCATTCCATCATCATGAGGCCACATTTTTGTATGGCATATTTCCAAACAGCTCAATGCCTTCTCCATGGCTTCTCATGGTGATGAAATGCTATATGTATTTTCATAGCATTCCATCACCATGAGGCCACATTTCTCCGAGGCATTATTCCTAACAATTCAATACCTTGTCCATGGCTTTTCATGGCATTCCATCACCATTAGACCACATTCCTTTGAGACATTTTTTTGAAAAGTTCAATGCCCTGTCTATACTATTGCTTAGTACACCTCTAAGATAACCATATGTTGTTGAGGGTTTTAGGTTTATGAAATGGTCAAGCTAAAGAATTTTAGAAGAGAACTATTGAAATGATAGCTAGTCATCCAATGGTAGTATTTTCAAGTATTCTGAAGGATACAAAAAAATCCTAAGGGCTGGACAACCATTAAAAGTAGCCTTAAATGTCTCACAGGACATGATTTCCAACAATATAATCCTTAACAAAATGAAAGAGGAAACAAAAATAATGCCATGAGGGTACATTTTATTATATTTTATCCATAAGAAGAGCTTACCCAAGAGGTTAACCATGTAATATAGTTATGTTTTTTTCAACCTTATTCAATCTAAACTAATTTATCTCATGATATTATGAAAAATCTAAGTTATTATCTTTAAGTTCTTATTAAGATTGAAATTTAGATGTCAAAAATAAAGCACAATAAGACTAATGTTAAATTTACAAGTATAAATTGAGTTCTTTACCATTAATGTAATTGTATCAAATCCAATGCCTTCCAAAAATATAATAATTACACTAACTCCTTTAGCAAGAAAAGTATAACAAAATTACTTGAAAAGAGGCCATTAAAATAAACAACAACATTACAATTTGACTACAAAATAGCAAAAGAAAGAAACAAAAACATTGAGGTATCAATCTAAAATTTAGCTTTACTTGAGTTTGGTCAAATCCATCTCATTCCTCCCTAGCTATAGAGAACTACTAGAAAATCATATTTTGATAGCCTTATGTAATGAAAAACAACAACTCCATTTACAATAGATCAACATCTTTTCCTTATATAGCTTCTCAAATAGAAAAAAGACATGTCATGAATATATTCCCAAAGCTAAGTTTCATACTTACCATTTCTAAAGAGGCACAAAAACGTTACCATAAATTTCAACCAAGACATAACTTGGGACTTGCGTATTCCATCATCCTCTAAGGTGCATATTTAGTAACAAAAGTAATGAACTATTCTATGAATGCAAGCATGTGTAGAAATTATGTTTCTATTTCTACCTTGACCAATAAGAAAAGATATATATATATATATATATATATATATAATAAATAAATAAATAAAAATATAAAAAATAGAACAGGTGGAAACAAATTTACACGCATAAACTATTTTCCAATAAACCTAAAAAAGATATGTATGGGAAATATAAGCCAATGATTTGCTTGATGGTTTTAGAGAGTGTTTATTAAAATGGAAATTACTATCAAGATCAACATAAAGCACACATTTAGGTTTTAACATTAGGAAATCCTTTACCATATGCAGTTAAGTATATAACATCATAATTAATATATAATGTAACTTAGCTTGTACCTCATGTTTCGATACAACTATATATATTTTTATGTATGTAGAGTTTGTAGCCCAGTTATTATCCTCTCCTTGATAATTTTTGTGGTAGGTTATTCCATTTATTTGTTTGATAAAATCCAAAACCCTAGCAAAAATCTCACCATCCAATCAATGAATTTACAGAAAATAATAGAAACGTTTCTTTAATAGAAAATTTCAATAGCACCATAGGTTAAATGCTTTTACCCCATTCCTGATAAAGCTTTAATTCCACAAATTTCCCTTCGATTACAGTAGTCTCCCCCTAAAACACAGGGACTAATAATTGTTGCATTACTAATATAGTGAGTATCTAGCATACTGATACATAAGCCCATTTTCTTAGTCTTAAGACTTCTTCACATAGATTTGAAGAAAGAAACAAAATATTAGAGAAATCATTAGTTCTTTGAACTACCAAAACCTATAACAAACTCCTTGAAATATCAAAGTTTTTATTGGTGGTGGAACTTTTGATAGATAACAAGCAATAATGCATGCATAAATCATTTCATAAAGCTATCCATGATAAAGAATAAGCGAAGGATAAATTGGAAGGACCATAGGCTCTAGGAACCATGAAAATAATTAGTTCTTGAAAAGGATTTCGTCCTCAATAGGACTCAAAAATATAGAAAAGGAATTAAGAGTGAGATAATTGGTTTGAAGGTTCATAAAATAAAAAATAATTGCATCTAAATGATGCTATAGTAATTTTCCTATCAACATCAACTAATTATGTAATATATTCTATTATATAATACTAATATGATATTTACTAATATAAATTATATATTATATTATACAATAATAAAATATATTTTATAATATAATATATTATTCAAATAATATAATACAATATCAAATTTATTATAGATTCTAGGAACCATCAAAATTTTTAATTAGTTTACATTGGTACGAACCACTTGAGTAGAAATGCACACCTAAACATTTTCAGAAGGCTATGAGTGACAAAGAAGCAAATAAGGCATCAAGAGCATCATAGGTTCTAAGAGCCATCATAGCTTCCAAGTAGTTCTCAAAGAGACTCAAATCTCCAACAAAGGTATTAATGACCTATAAACTTCTAAAATTATATGCTTCTCGCATATCTATAATAATTGTTATTTATTGATATTGTGATACTCGTATTTGAATTTAGTCTACAAACGATAATTTTTATGTCATACTGATACAAGAGCCCAATTTTTTATAAACTTAATAATTTTTGACAAGAATTTGAAGAAAGTGACAAAAATCAAAGAACTCACAAGTTCACCTAAATAGAACAGAAATAGGGTGTCCACCTTTTGGGAGATGGAACTTGGACCTATTTCACGCTTTAGTTCATTAGGAACCTAGATCCCTCAACAAAGTGACTCAATTGCGAGATGTATGAGGGGGTCCCTTGTGTTGTTGGATGGGGATTCGCCATTAAATGAAGCTTCAAAGGAGAAATGAAAATACTTATGCACAAAACCCTAGAAAATTGAAAACATGAAATCAAATTGATAAATAGAATGAAATAGAAAAGTACCTGAAGGAGTGGAGAGCCCAAAAAAAAGTATGTAAACCTTGGAAATTGTTTCCTCAAATTGCACTAGGACTCATATGCCAAGTGGGGTGATTTAGTCTTGCTATGTAAGGAAAGCTAAGGTGCGGAAACAACTCTCCTAATGTCAAAACGTAAGGGAAGAATGCAGAGGTGATTTTAAATTTTCAATAACAGTCCAATTAAGATACACTTCTAAGAAATAATAGAAACAAAGAAATGAACATACACACATGAACACCAGATTTACGTGGGAAAACCCTTACGGGAGAAAAATCCACCACACCAAGAAAAACCCCTTTGTATTACAGTAATGAAATTCCATACAGAGTACAGGCTTCACTCTTTGATGTCAACTTACAACAGCATAATCCTTGATCAACCTTGCACAAAACATTCAAGTTATAATAATCTCATAATTGAATTCACACTGATCACTCATCAAACTGTTCATTCAACTATTCATCACACTGATCATCCAACTGTTGATTGAACCGAACATCATCTGCAATTGCAGAGTATATCCATGTCATCCCTGTCTATTGAACTTCCTCATAGAATGACCACAATAGACTAACTTCCAACGGTTCCCATTCGGCTTCTCTGATTGGTCGAAGACACACCACGTAGGATAGTCTTCCAATCGGTCAACAACATTCAACCTGTGTTCACATGTCATTGAGACACTAACCATGTCTCCCCGATGCCATAAGACCCAATTGTAGTTATCGCCAAGAGTCCTCACCATCGGCAAGATGTTATACTGAGTTCAAAAGCTGTCGCTCAAACTTGTCACCAAGACATCATACCGATATCATCCCATGTAGCGCTATCACCAAGACAATCGCTAGTCGGCGAGAGGTCATATCGAAGTTCCAAAGTCACATAGACATCAACATTCCCATCGGCGAGACTATCGCTATTCACTAAGAGATCATACTAATCCTTTCAAGTCATACTGAAAAGAACAATCGTCGACAAGACTTAGGCTATCGCTGAGAGGTAACACCAAAGGTTCCAAGTCACCCTAAAACCACCCTTTGCTAGGAGTCATATCAACAATAGCCAAAGCATCGGTGAGACAAACACCCATTGCTAATACTTCATACCGAAGCCTTCAAGTTACTCCAATGACTCCTAGTGTAGCTATTCGGCGAGACATACAATCTATCGCCAAGAGCTCTTACCGAAGTCATATGTTACACCGATGACTCCAAGTGTATAACTATCAACAAGACATCTCATATCGGTAAGACTTCATACTGACAATAAACCTTTCGGCCAAGTGTCTCCCTGATGACTTCGGTCACCACAAGTCTTCCCAATTACCTTTATATATCAACCCATCGGCAAGATCAACTCACTTGGTAGAGGGTTACACCGAACACCACAAGTCACAGCAACAACTTCAGTTGGCATGACAGTAACAAGGTCTCAGTGACCTGAAAATTTCACAAGGTTGCACAACTGTTATTTAGCCAGACAATAAGGATGTCACAATGACTTGGCTCTTTCAGAGGTTTCAGCCTATGAGATTGAGGCACATTATTCCAACAATCTCCCACTTGACAAATATCATGTGCAGGCACCCTCCGTGAGCACAACAAAACTACTGAAATTCATGGGCACTGAGGCCCATTGAATTGGCACACCACCTAAACTTGTCTGTGCTCACTAGCTTTGTCAATACATCTGCAACATTCTCTAGAGTATCCACTTTTTCTAATGAGACCTTTCCATCCTCCACCATATCTCTAGATAAAATGATATTGTACATCTATATGTTTCATCCCTCGCATGGAAACTAGGATTCTTTGCCAAACAAATAGTAATTTAACTATTACAAGAAATTATTATTTGCCTCAACAAAACCAATGTTAGAACACAAATGTTTTAACCAAATTGTTTTTATAGGCATGTGTTGCCATGCATTCTCATTTCTATAGTGGACAAAGTTACTACACTGGCCAAGCATTTCCATCCATCTCACTGCGACCACCATATTCAATATGAAAATATATCCACCGGGTGGATCTTCGATGTCAATGTCCCTCGCCAATCGTAATCCACATAGCCTCAAAATGTCAGAGTCCTCTCTATGATTCAAACCAAGTTGCCATGGTAACACAATGCATATATTCTCAAGTGCCCTTCAACATTTGAATACTTTTCACAACATCCCAATGTGTCCTTCCAGATTAGCCATAAACTAAATCCGGGCACTCCTAATCGCTTTGGGAAATGTCCGGGTTTTGTACAAAACCATTGCATACATAAAGTCTTCCAATCGCATCATAGCATAAGGTACATCGTCATGTCCTCCATCTCAATAGGAGATTTTGATAGTCTTCAACAGATAGCTTCGCTCCTGCGAACTGAACAACTAGTCAGCTTTGCAATCATTCATACAAAAATCTCTAGAACGCCTTTAATATACTTACTCTGACTGAACCAAAGTTTTCTACTCTTCCTGTCCCTGGTTATTTTCATTCCCAGAATATACCTAGCTGCACCAAGATCTTTCATTTTGAACTTTGCAGACAATTGAGACTTAAGATTAGAAATCAATAACTTACTATTTCCTATGAACAACATATCATCAACATAGAGACCAATAATAAGAACTCGATCACTTCCAGCTTTGTAATACACACAATGATCATATTTTGATCTTACAAATCCTAATGACAAAACAAAAGTGTCAAACTTCTGGTACCACATTCTAGGAGACTATTTTAAACTATACAGAGATTTTTTCAACTTGCAAACCATTTCTTCTTTACCTTTCTCCACAAAGTGCTCAGGGTAGGACATATAAATTTCTTCTTCAAGATCACCATGAAGAAATGTTGTCTTCACATCCATCTGTTCAACCTCTAAGTCATACGCTGCTGCAAGTGACAAAAGGAATCTGATAGATGTCACCAGCCATAGGAGAAACCCCCCATAATCAATTTCAATTGAATAACTCCTCGCAGAACTAACCCGCCTTGTATCACTCTTTCCACAATGCTATCTAGACTGCTTTTCTTTAAATACCCATTTGCAACCCATAGCTTTTCTGCCTTCAGGCAAGGGCACCAAACTCCAAGTACCATTCTTTTGTAATGATGCCATTTCTTCATTCATGGCTTCCAACTAAGAGTTTGAATCAGACATTCTAAATGCCTCTTTCACAAATTCCCAGGCTCATCATTGTTAAAAATTAAAGCATAGGCATATAGAATCTATCAAAGAGAACCCATACCTATCAAAGTTACTTTCTTTCACGAAGTTAGCCCTCCCCCACCTAATGAGGGGTCAGAGCACTTCTTCTTTAGAATGGGTTCAAAAGTACTCTGATCTCTCCCCCGATTCAAGCACATTTTGAATTCCTTTTGAATTTCTCTTTTCCTCAAGGCCCGACTTCAACCACATCCCTTTTGTTCCTCGAATTTTGTCTCGACAGTGTGATCCAAGGTAGAAGGCTTCAACTCCTAATGAAAAGATAACACTTCTAATCAGATATAGAACCTTCTTTGTATCAAGATTCCAAAGCTTGTATCCTTTTATGCCAGCACTATAACCAATAAAAATACATTTAGTAGCCTTGTTTTCCAATTTAGACCTTTTTTCATTCAACACATATGCATATGCCTCACAGCCAAAGACACGAATATGTCTCAGAGAGAGCTTCTTTCCATACCCATGCTTCCAAAGGTGTTTTCTCAAAGGGAGTATAATTAGAGAACGGGTTTACTCGGCAACATGTCGTAGCAACTCATTTCAGCCTAAAAATCCTCCTCCAAGCCAACACCGCTAGCATAATACTTCTATGCTTTTTCCATCATCGTCTGCTGAACCCTTCTACAACTCCATTTTGTCGCAGTAGTGTAAGGTGTAGTTTTATGTCTTTAATTCCATGATCTTTATAGTACCTCTCCCCAAATTCATTAGAAAAATTCACCGCCATTATCAAATTCCTTAAACATTTTATTTTTCTTCTAGTCTTATTTTCTACAAGGTTCTTAAATTCCTTAAACCGATTGAACACTTCTGATTTACTTTCCAAAAAATAAAAAAATGCTCTTCTCGAATAATCAATAATGAACGATACATAGTACCTTTGACGACAAAGAAGGAACATCTAATCGGACCAGTAAAACATCGTAATGTATATAATCAAGCAAACCAAAGGATTTCCGAGGAGGGAATAAAAATAAAACACCTGTTGTTTTACTATATATACAATGTTGACAAAAATTTGAATTCGAGGTTACAATCATCAAGCCCTTCAACTAGGTTTTTATTCTTCAAGGCTTTAAACCTTTCTTTGCTAATGTGACCTAGCCCTATGATGCTAGAGCATAGTCTTTTGCTGTAGTTTAATCCCATAGAGTTTTGGCACCATTAGAACTTCTTTCTCCTCTTTTCCTCCTCGCGGAGTAGCTTCTCCTGACTCACAGAGACATCTATTACATTGAACAACATGCATCTAGCTTATACAAGGTACCAATAATGAAAGCACCCCTTTAAGCAGCACCATTGAGCCTCTAGTCATCTTGCAAACCATTTCCAGAGAACATGACTTGCACTCCAATATCAATCAACTTACTAACAAAAAGTAGATTTCGAGCCAGACCTGGTATATGCATTACATCATTGATTCCTTTCACTCTTCCATCAGGGAATTGAATTCTGACTCTCCCATGACCAACAATTTCCAAAGATGAATCACTTGCCAAATACACCTTCCACCTCAGAGCTTTCATACTTCGTGAACCAGCCTCTATGAGATGTCATGTGGAAAGATTCTCCAGAATCAATCAGCCAGACATCATCTGATGCCTGTGTAGCCAAGGCTGCAATGAAGGCATCTCAAGATCACTGGTGAAGAACTACATCAAAATAATTCTTCTTCTTATTTTCTCCTCATTGCAATCCTTTCTTCTGCATACGGCCAAAGGCTCCACAATTCCAAAGAGACTTCACCTTAGACATCTTTCCGTGAGACTTTGATCTCCCTTCTTGATTTGGATTTGCACTTCTTGTCCCTCTTCTTGCCTCTTTCTTTTGATCTGCCTCTAACAGTAAGAGTCTCCTTCACCATCTCAGAAGATTTCCTTCTCATCTCTTTTGATAACAAAGAAGCAACAACATCTTCCATATTAAAAGTGGATGTCGTAGTCCCAATAGCCATCACCAAGTGATCCCAAGAATCTGGAAAAGAACACAACAACAGCATACAACGATCTTCTTCATCAATCTTCACACCCATAGATGCTAACTGAGCAATCATCATGTTGGAAAGTATCTAAATGATCAGCAAATGCACTTCCCTTTACATTCTCAAAGAGAAAACTTCTTCCTCAAGAACAATTTATCTACCAAGGAATTGCTCAATAAATAGCTATCACTTTTCCAAAAGGAAGATGTAGTCTTTTCTTCATGATCATTTAGGAAGAATAGAGTCTACTAAACAGAGTCTTTATCATCCCCTTTGATTTTCTATCCGGCATGTCCCAATCCTCTTTGTTTCATTCCTGCAGCTTTGTTCCGCATATAAAGCCACGATCACGACAACCAATAGATCTTCCATTTTGGGTTTCCACAACTCAAAATTGCTACTATTGAGTTTCAATTTCCAATATTTCTAACGTCACCACTTCAACCTTAGTGAATCAAAATTTACCAAACTTCTACAAGAGACTTAACGTAATAGAATTGACTCAAAAAAACCAACGTACCCACAAGGATAACACAACTGGCCAGGGTCTGATACCACTTGTAAGAAAAGCTATGGTGTGGAAACAACTCTCTTAACGTCAAAACCTAAGGGAAGAATGCAGATGTTCTTTTAAATTTTCAATTACAGTGCAATTAAGATACACTTCTAAGAAATTAAAAAATAGAGAAATGAACATACACACATGAACACTATATTTACATGGGAAAACCCTTACGGGAGAAAAACCCACCACACCAAGAAAAACCCCTTTGTATTATAGCAATGAAATTACATACAGAGTATGGGCTTCACTCTCTGATTTCAACTTACAACAACATAATCCTTGATCAACCTTGTACAAAACATTCAAGTTAAAGTAATCTCATAATTGAATTCACACTAATCACTCATCAAACTGTTCATCACACTGATCGTCCAACTATTGATTGAACTGAACATCATCTGGAATTGCAGAGTATATCCATGTCATCCCTCTCTTTGAACTTCCTCATAGAACGGCCACAATAGACTAAATTTTAACGGTTCCCATTCAGCTTCTCTGATTGGTCAAAGAAACACCACTTAGGATAGTCTTCCAATTGGTCAACAACATTCAACCTCTGTTCGCATGTTGGTGAGACACTAACCGTGTCTCCCCAATTCCACAAGACCCAATTGTAGTTATCGCCAAGAGTCCTCACCATCAGCAAGACATTATACTGAGTTCAAAAGCTGTTGTTCAGACTTCCCCTTGTCACCAAGACATCATACTGATATCATCACATGTAGTGCTATTTCCAAGACAATCACTAGTAGCAAGAGGTCATATCGAAGTTCAAAAGTCACATAGACATCAAAATTCCCATTGACGAGAATATCGCTATTCACCAAGAGATCATATTGAGCCCTTCAAGTCATATCGAAAAGAACACTCATCAGCAAGACTTAGGCTATCGCTGAGAGGTAACACCGAAGGTTCCAAGTCACCCCAAAACCACGCTTTTCCAGGAGTCATACTAACAATAACCAAAGCATTGGCAAGACAAACATCCATCGCTAAGACTTCATACCAAAGCCTTCAAGTTACTCTAATGGTTCTGAGTGTAGCTATTCAATGAGACATACCATCTATCGCCAAGAGTTCTTACCAAAGTCATATGTTACACTAA
>VDFB02383157.1:0-32411 GCA_007258455.2 Sequoia sempervirens | reverse complement strand
TACTTTCCCAAGGCGCCACCGAAGTGGTTTTCACTAGAGGATGATTCTTTTTTTTTGGATTTTTCTTCAGGACATTTTCTGATGTTTTTGGTATTTTTTCAGGATCTTGACCAATGCACTGGATGAGCTAGGTGTAAAGCCTATTGAGATGTAAGCTGTTGAGGGGTTCATGAAACAAATCCCCTTCTGGTGTGCATAACTGATATGTTCCTGATCTGAAGACTGATACTATAACAAAGGGACCCAACCAATTAGGTTTAAATTTCCCCTTCTTCTCTCGATCTTGTTGATTACGAGGATTTTCTTTTAAGAATAAGTCACCCACTTGAAATGCTCTAGGTATTACTTTGTGATAGTAGGTCCTAGATATCCTTTGTTGATAAGCTTTTAGATGATCAATTGCATGTTGTTGGCATTCATCCAATAGTTCTAATTCTTGTAGCCTAGATACTCTATAATCCTCGTTTGAAATCATACCTTTAAGTGACACACATAGGGATGGTATCTCAACCTCAATACGTAGAATAGCTTCTGATCCATAGATGAGAGAATACGGTGTTCCTCTTGTCGGGGTATGGATACTAATTCTGTAAGCCCACAATGTTGGGTTTAGTTGAACATGCCAATCACATCCAACTTCATTAACAATTTTCTTCAAAATCTTTAGAATAGTCTTGTTTGAGGCCTCTACTTGGCCATTCCCTTGGGGATAGTAAGGTGTAGAAAACCGATGTTGGATATGGAATCTTTCACAGAGCTCTTGAACATCTTGATTCTTAAAAATCCTACCATTCTCTTAATGATAGATTGAGGAACACCATACTAACATATGAGATAATTCAAGATGAATGATGAGATTTTTTTTTCCGGTGATGGTGATTAGAGGAATAGCTTCAATCCACTTGGTGAAGTATTCTGTGGCTGTGATTATAAACTTATGTCCATTGGAGGAAGAGGGGTGAATCCTACCTACAAGGGCCAATCCCCACTAACAAAAACTGACATGTAGCTATGAGAGGATGCAACTCTTGTGCAGGTGCATGTATCAAGTTTCCATGAATCTAACATTTGGAACACCTTTTGACATATTTAAATGACTCTTTCTCCATATTTGGTCAGTAATACCCCAATCATAACAATTTATTAGCTAATGTTAAGCCACTTGAATGTGTGCCACATATACCTTCGTGAGCCTCTTGTAAAGTGGTTTCAACTTCATTACATTGTAGAGACCAAAGAAGAGTATCATCCAAACCTCATCTATAAAGTACATCAGCTATTAGGGTGTGGCAAGCCACCTGTCGAATGAAGTTTCATTTTTGGTTTCAGGATAAATTAATTGGAAGGATATTGTCTTGCAAGTAGGTATGGATCTCTCCATAGAGGAAATTTTGAGGGTTGACAATATGACATGTCACTTGGGATTCTGGATCTTCATAAGCTGGATTGGACACTTTTTCTACCATGAATTCATAATGTCTTCTTTGTTCAGGTATCTGTAAGAGAGAATCAATGGTGGCTATTGCATCTGCAGCTTTGTTTTCTATTATGGGAACTTGTGAAAACTTGATCTCAACAAAGTACTTTTTGAAATCATCCACTATCCTCTTGTAGGGCAGCAACTTGTCATCCTTTGTTTGATAATCATTGTTGACTTGGTTGATGACTAGTGGTGAGTCACCATAGACTAACAATTCTGTGATTTTCCATTCAACAACTATCTTGATTCCAATGATTAATGCTTCATATTCAGATGTGTTGTTGGTGCAAGGGAACATTAATCTGTAGGATTTAGGAATTTTGTATCCTTGTGGTGAGACAAACAAGATTCCTACACCTGATCCATGTTGTGTATAAGATCCATCAAAGTATAACAACCACTTGTTGTGTAGATATGGTTAGGATATCATTATCAGGGAATTCAATGTTCATTAGATTGTTATCTGGAAATGGTGCTTTAGCTAGTTGATCTGCTATGGCTTGACCTTTGATTTATTTCCTATCCACATGTTGGATATTGAACTCACTCAATATCATGACCCATTTGGATAACCTCCCTGTCAAAGCAGCTTTGCTGAGTAAGTACTTTAATGGGTCAATTTTGGCAATGAGTTTAATGGTGTGAGTCAGCATGTAATGCCTCAATTTTTGTGTAGCAAATACAAGCGCTAAGCAGGCTTTCTCAATAAAGGAGTAATTGATCTCATTACCATTTAGGGTCCTTCTTATATAATAGATGGTTCTTTCCTTTCCTGTAGAATCTTCCTGTGGTAATAAGGCTCCCAAAGATATCTCAGTTATTGCAATGTATAATAATAGTGGTTTTCCCTTGACTAGTGGTATCAACACAGGTGGTGTCATCAGGTACTGCTCTAGTTGACTGAAGGCAGCTTCACATTTGTCATCCCACTTGAAAGAGACATTCTTGTGTAATAAGTGGTTGAATGGATGAGTTTTATTAGCTAGTTGCGCAATGAATCTTCTGATAGACTGGAACCTTCCTTGTAATGATCCGAGTTGACTGATGTTTTTAGGAGGCATTTCCATAATGGGTTTGACCTTTACGAGATCCACCTCAATGCCTTTAGCTGAGACAATGTATCCTAAAATTTTAGCTGATGTTACATTGAACACACATTTCTTGGGATTTAACCTTACCTTGAATTTCTCCAATCTTGTGAATATTTTGTCTAGAATCTCTAAGTGTCCTTCTCTAGTGTAGGATTTTTCCAACAGATCATCTGCATAGTCTTCCATAAAAGTATGCATCATGTCATGGAATATGGTAGTCATAGCCCTCGATGCTTAGCTCAACATTTTCAACCCAAAGGCATCACATTCTAGCAAAAGTGCCCAAGAGTTATGTGAAGGCCATTTTATCTTGATCTTGGTGCTATATTTATTTAGTTTGTATCCTAAAAGTATCCAAAATTAACATTTCATGCCAGGTAGTCAAGTCTGATCAAATCAATGTTTTAGTGAGAAATCATCTTTCATATAAACTTTGTTAAGATCTCTGAAGTCCATGCATATCACAGTGCTCTTATTTGGTTTGGATGCGAACAATGTTTGATATCCCACTAGAGCATAGTCAATAGATCTTATGAATCTGCATCTAATAGCTTTTCAACTTGGCTTTCACCAAAGGGCAATATGGGATGCATCTTTCTTAGTTTTTGCTTTCATGGAATTTCCGTAGAGTGGTAATGATAAATGATGCATAATGAGTTCTGGATCTATGCCTGGCATATCAACATATGACCAACCAAAGTTGATTTTCCTCTCCTCAAATAATTTGGTGAAACGAGGTTTTTCCTCTTCTGTCATGGATTTCACTAAACGCAGGGTCTTCACTACCTCAGTTGTACCAACATTGATGGATTGTGTAGGTTCTATTAGCACTGAAGATCTCTCTTGATAGTGTTCTGGGAGAGTGTCAAACCTTCCATCTCTTGGTGCCTCAAGGAGGTTTTCACCTTGATATACGCTCTTTGTTTTTACTTTTTCCTGATTTAATAGTACCATTAGATGGTTTTCACTATTAGATCCATTTCTTACATTTTTTTATTTTGCAGCTGAAAGGTTTAACACTCCCTTCGTTAGGAGCTTCGCTCTGAGATTCAATGGTAGAATATGTGTCAGGATCATCGAAACATAGGAAGTTCACAAGGGCATCATCATTTGAAAAGGTGGGTACGTCAAGCAACTCATTTTGATCCCAAACAATTAGTTCAGGATGCATTAAGGACAAGGAATCATTAGATTGGTCAAGGTCATAAGGTGTAAGCATTAGGATAGCCATGTTGTCAAATTGTCCAATGAGGTCTAAGATGTTACTTTCTTCCGACGTGTCTATCTCGCTCAAAGAATGATCGTCTTCACTTGAGTCAACGATATATTGTGATCCAAATTCGAGTGGTCTAGAACCAGAACTTTGTCCTTTCATACATATTGGTGTATAATTTTGGATTACAAGGATCTCTTTGTCATGGCAAGATTCCTCAAAGAGAGAGTCCCATTCATATTCATTAGAATCTGTTTCATGATCCTCACTAGCCTGTAGCTGTAAGATTCTTTTGACAACTCTTTGAGTAGCTTCCTCTTTTAAGTCTTCCCTGTAGCCTAGCCCTGTTTTTTCTTTGGGGTTCATTGTAACAAGCTGTATTGGTTCGCTAATGCCTTCTTTCCTTTTACCCAAAGGACCATTTCCCTCGTATCCTATTTTCGTCAAGATTGTCTGACCTTTGCCATACTTATCTGTGCATATATTGGACATTGATACTTGTGAAGGTTCTTCATCTTTGTATAACCAGTTTAGGACATCCCTATCTTTTGATTCCTCCGCTTGAGTGCTTGCTTTTATAAACTTCCCATCAAAGAGTGTGATGGGTTGTAAAGATTGTTGTCTTGACGTGGATGGTTGTCCATGTGACTTAGGAGAAGATGAAAGTCATGATAAGTATGAAGATTGCTCAAATGAGTATTCCCCCATGCCCTTGTCTTTTATTTGGATCTTTTCCAACTGTTTTGATAAGGCATCAAATTAACTTCCATTGTTGCATGAAATAGAGTCAACGACCCCTTTGCCTTTTGATTGAGCCCTTTCCTTATACTGTCTTGACAAAGAACCCACTAGATTTTCTTTTTTTGATGGATCAAAACTGATGACTTCTCTATTATGTGGTACAAAGGTATCTTGACTTGTTCTGAGTGCACTGCAATATTGGGGATTATTAAAATCTACAGCAATGGTGACCTCGTGTCCATTGAAAGGAAATTTTAGGCACTAATGATAGGTTGATGGTACCGCTTGCATTTCATGAATCCATGGTCATCCCAAGAGTATGTTATATGTCAATTCCTTGTCTAACACCTGACATACTATGTCCTTGAAAATTGGTCCCACTTGAATGGGTAAGATGATTAATCCTTGGGAGGATCTTTCTTCATCATCATATGCTTTTATGGTGATTTTCCTTCTAGGATCAATAGCATTTTTAGAATATCCTAATGCACGAACAAGCTTGAGAGTGCAAATGTTTAGGCCTGCTCCTCCATCTATAAGGACACGTTTGACACGATGTTTATGGATGAGGACTTCGATGTGAAGAGAAACGTTATGTGGATGGGTGGTGGATGCATCATCATCTTTAGAGAATGATAAGCAATGAGGTGCAGTCAAATGTCCCACCATAGCTTGAAATGTACATACTTCCAGATTGTTTGGTATTGTGGTGGCAACTAAAGCTTGTTCTAGGATTTCTTTGTGCGCTGGCGAAATCTTGAGAAGTTCCAATATGGATATTTGAGTAGGTATCTTTTGTAACTGATTGATAATGTCATATTGAGTTATAGGAAAAACATTCATTTTGGATGTAGAAGGGGTAGCTCCTTTCAATGTTACCTTGGATTGTCCTCTTGTGATCGCATTGATAGGTGCATTGTCTTGATCATTTATGATTTTGATGACGTTAATTCGATTGTTATTCGTGTCAACGTTACTGCTCTGATTTCTAGGTTCAAGATCATTGATTTGGTGTGAGGTGGTGTCATCATTGTGTTGGATTTGAGTAGTGGCATCCTTCCCTTGGCTTCTGATTTTAATGTCTTGGATGGAATTCTCAACCATCTCAATACAATGAATGGTAGAATCATAAACATAGTTTATATTCTTTCCTTTGGTATTCAATGTAGAGGAATCTCCCTTTTCATAATTGGGTAAAGGGTTCTTGGACACTTCCTGATCACTGTTTGTTTGGGGTCCTTCAATGTGTACCCTTTTGTTATCAATGGGATCTTGGATTGCATTTTTTAATTGCCAAAAATATTTCATCATATGACCCTTGTTTTGATGATAATCACAGTAATGGGCATCGTTCCACCAAAAGGGTTTAACTTGCGAATCCTAGTTTGATGCTTCTAGCATTGTGATAAGCTTAGCCTCACTAAGTTCCTTTAAGGAAAAATCTAAGGATTGTCCCAATGGTGTAAATTTTCGTTGATTGGAAGGTTTTGGAAACAGTGTTGCTTTAGTCCCCAGATTAGTCTGATTATTTTTTTGGCTAACATTTGGAGTGTTGGGAGGATTGTTGGCCTGATTAGTCTTGGTGGCAGTTGCAGTTAGGTTGAATACTGGTTTGGTATTTTTATTTCAGCTATGATCTCATTGGTACCCACGTTATTGTTTCGTTGCCAAAATTTAGGTTTGTCCCCACCATTGTAGTTGTTAGAGGAAGTGGATGAGTTGTTTTCATTATATATCTTAATGACTCCTCTTTTGACTAAGGATTCTTCGATCTTAATTCCGTTTTCAATAAATTTTTCGAAGGTAGGGTGACATTGTAATTCCAACCTATAACTCATCTCATCGTTTAGGTTGTTAATGAAAATCTCTATCTTTTCCTTTTCGGGCACGGGACAAGAATACCTTGCGAACAATCTCCTCCATTTTTGCAAGAAAATGAGGAAGGACTCACCCTTTTTCTGTTTCAAGTTGCAAAGGTCTTTCATGGTGATATCGTGTTGGATGTTGTAAGAGTATTGAGTGAGAAATCTATTGACCAACTCTTCAAACGTGTTGATGGGGGGTGTAATATTTGAAAACCATTCAAGGCATGTCCCTCCTAGACTTCGTGGAAATAGTATCATCAAGTAAGTTTCCTCATGCGCAAATTCTATACTCGTGGTTCAAAATTCCCTTACGTGATCTAATGGATCAGTTGTACCATTGTATTTATCATACTTTGGAAATTCACTACGTTTAGGGAAATGAATCATGTTGATGGATGGATTAAAGGGATAAGGACAAATGTCCTCAATCAAGTATCATTTCGAAGTTCCCCTTTGCATATCTAGAACTTGTTGTTGAAGGTTCTTCATTTGGTGAGTTAAAGCAACCATTTGTTCTGTTTCCTTTTTAGCCTTTTGGGGAGGTGCTTTTAAGATGTTGATGTCAAAATCAGGGGGAAGTTTGACTCCTTGATTGGCTAATATTAATAGGTATTTTTTCCCATCTCTTTCAAAAATATTTTCTAGAAACTTATGGAAGTTGGGGTCTTGTTGCACTTCTCAGATATCCTCATCATTTATTTCTTCCCCTTGAGTGTTGTTGAGTCTAGGAATAGGGATTTCTTTTGCATCAGCCATGTTGCTAGGGATCTCACTATTTTGAGGTTCAATGTTGGGAGTTTCGATATCGAAAGTTTCACTACTTGGACTTCCTATGTTTTCCATTTCAAAGTGGGGTGTTCCAAGTTCCTTGTCTTTAAGTCTCCTCTTTTGTGATATTGTTTGGACGGGCATAATAATGTTATGATTTGGACTAAGCTTTGATTTAAGTTTGAAATAGTGCCAAGGATTACAATTAAGTCAAATAGAATGACAAATTCTATTGATTAGACTAAGTTTGATTTGATTGCATGACGTCGTTTCGTTGATAGAAGGATGAAAAATCCCAGAGATGAAACTAGGTTGTACAAACAAAGATGTGATGGATATTGATTGATTTAGGAACCTTGAAATGTTTAGATCTAGGTTTAGTTTAAAAAGTTCCACTCGTATAGGTCCATTTTGACAATGTTTAGACTTCTAAGGTATCTAAGGAATGATATTGGACTTGGAGTTTAGATTCCCGTTGTGTAATTAAGGTACTCAAAACATTGGAAAAGTCTTGGATTTTGACAATAGTACATCATGTATAACTCTAGATTGTCCTTGCAAGCTCTCTTGTAAAAGTTGAAGGTTAGTTTTTCTCTAAAGTCGTAGAGCATAGACAAATGTTTTTGGTGTTGTTTGAAACTAGGAGGCTTGAGCTTGGGTTTTCTAACCTTGACCTTTCATGAAATCATCATGTAAACCACATATTCTGACTCTGTTTTGCCTAAGGAATGGTTGAACACTGTTGGAAGGACTGATTTTCTGAAAATGGATGGACCTAAGTTACCAACTTGTCTACCTCAATGAATGTAGTTTTGAATCAAGGTTTTCACTTACAAAATGTTACATTTTTTATGGTGTTTGGTTTGAGTTTTGTTTTGAAGACACATCAAGCAGAATATACACTCCTAAGGCTGTGTAAGACTGTATTCTTTTAGATTCCACGTGGGTTTTACCCCAACCGCACTATCTTTAGCAGTTAGAAGCTTGGCTGCACGGGCTCCCCCTTATAGTGCACTCTCTTCTCAGTCCAACCAAGCTTCTAGTCCCCATGAAACTCCCATGGCGAACTGATCACCTCTACTAAAAACTGTGAGAATGTGGATGCCTTGGCAATGACCATTGCTGCACCAAAGAATAGATAAAGGATTTTGGAAAATATACAAGGGTTTTAATGTGGGAATTCCATTCATGGGGGATAATCCATACAGCGAGAGTCCCTTTCAATCCATCTCGTCGGAATTATCCTCGTGATACTTGAACTTTCCTCAACTATTCACATTTATATCCCGGTTGGAAGTCACTTGTCTTTAGCGTGTTACCGGTTGGGTCGTTCCCTTGGGTGATTAATTTTTCCCACAAGGCAGGCCCTCTAGGATAAACAAAAGCAAGTGAGTATACCCATAGTTTGATCAATCTTTATTTCACATGAATAAAGAGAGAACTCATGCCATATACCCCACTTACACTCACACATAAACAAGAATGGGTCTAGCTTTTTGGAACACCCAATTAAGGGGAGAGCATATGCCTACCATCCATCACATACAAAAGACATGGTGTTCATTAATCTGTTAATTAAGCTATGTTCCTAACTTAACAAAAAGGAAACATGATGTTCATTATCCCTTTACTTAAGCTACGTTCCTAACCAACCGTGGGCTGTTTTGTCGTTGTTGTGGGACGGTAGAATCAGGAGAAAACCTACAAATGCACAACACAGAATGTGAGTTTCTAATTTTGGTGAAAAACTGCAAGAGGTGCCAAAACTCAAATAATAATGGCAATTTGGCTCCGAGGCAGTTCGGAATTACCTCCAAACCGGTGCAAAAGCACGTTCCCAAGTGATAAACGCACCTACAATCCTTAAAGAAACCATCAAAAAATTTGGCAGCAATAAATTGAGGCAAAGGCCCCATGGTGGGTATGTGCATGCGTGTGTCAAAATGTGTGTAGGGTGGATTATCCTAATGTCAACACAAACCTTAATGAGACAGTTTACATTCAAAGTTTGAAGCAAGTAAAACTAATCTATTTCGTAATACAATCAAACTTTTCAAATACGTATCATTGTTCTCTAATTCTAGGGTTTTATTAAACCATTTGGCCCTCAGATTTCTATGAGCACAAAGGTTGTTAAAATGACTACCTAGAAAACGAGATTTTATGCTTAATATACAAGCTAAGATGATTTCTATGTGCAAATGTGTGGTGGAAGGATTAATGGTATGCTCTTAAATGAAACAAGATGATGGAATTGATGATGAATGCAATGATAAACAAAGGATGATGTTGGTGATGGATGAACAAGTGGAGATGAGTGAGATGATATGCAACTATAATGAGCTATCTATGATTATGCATATGCTCAAATGCAAACATAAAACAAACTAACCTAAAATGTAACTATGATGCAATGGAGATGATAAAATGTAACTATGAAGCAACTAATTAATCTAAGATGATAATGCGAAGTAACATATGATATGCAAGCTAAGTATAAGACTCCATGAAAGCTCCAAGCTCCTACGAAAAACCTGCATGGTAACAATACTCAAAGTGTGGATGGAAAATGGCATTATAGCACTATTCCAATTTGTATCTCAAAATAGCATTATAACAATACTCAAAAGGTGGATGATAAATGCTAAGGAAAGAGGGTGTATTTATAGGGTTTCTCAAGCATTTTGTGAGGGTGTAGCTGCCTATCGTGGTTGATTCAAAGGAGACAAAGATAGATGGGTGAGATGAAAGGTCGGAGGATGTTGTCCCCTTGACCAAGGATATCATGCCATGTAGCTATAGAGAATGAAATCCCCTTCAGTAGTGGGTACCAAATGTATGAGATCCCAAGTGTGTGAAACAAAGACCCATGTGCTCCATTTGTTGGAGGTGTGGGGGAATAAAACCATGCTTTTCTGTGGTGGAAGTGTGAGGATAATTCTAATTAATAATTAGGCTTATTTATTTTCATGTGACCTTTATGAGGTGGCACATAAAAAAGTTGTAGAGATGTGCTCTAATTCTTAATTAGGATTAGGGAAGATTAATTAGATAAACACATTTAGGGTTTTTTGTTTATTTAATTTAGAAGAAATGTCCCCTTGACCAAGGACAACATGCTATGTGTGTGAAGAGAATACCCTTTACCAATTGGAAGCATGCCAAATGTATGAGATTCCAAGTGTGTGAAACAAAGACCCATGTGCTCCAATTTTTTTGGAAGTGTGGGGGAATAAAGCCATGTGTTTTTTCTTATTGGTGGAAGTGTGTGAGGGAATAAAGCCATGTGCTTTTTCTTATTGGTGGAAGTGTGTGAGGATAATTCTAATTAATAATTAGGCTTATTTATTTTTATGTGACCTTTATGAGGTGGCACATAAAAATGTTGTAGTAATGTGCTCTAATTCTTAATCAAGATTAGGGAAGATTAATTAAATAAACATGTTTAGGGTTTTTTGTTTATTTAATTTAGAAAAATGTGAATTAGGAGAATTAAAAGGAAAGTGAACAATATAAATAAAGTAAGACCTTATTTATATGTAGTTGAAGCATTAATCAAATAGGTTGTATTTAATTAATTGAATGTGATGACCATTTTCAGGTGTATACAGTGAGTAATTACTTTAAAGTAGCCAAAACATGAAAAAGGAAAAGAGCGTTTCCCTTAGAAACACATAAGGGATCTATGGATTTGAGGTCAGTATTTGTCTTTGTTGTAATTATATTAGAGCTTGGAATTGTCATCATTCCCAAAATACACATAGAACTGGAAGAATGACACAAAGAGAGTGAAAACAAAATAAAAAACCTTTTGAGTCAACATGGAAGAGACATAGGGTGTCTCGATGCCTTGCGTCATCCCCAAAAGGAAAATATAAGACAAAAATAAAAGGAAAAGAAAAGATAATGAAAAATATTTTGGGTCAACATGGAAGAGACATAGGGTGTCTTGACACCTTACTTCATCTCCAAAAGGAAAACACAAGAAAAAAATGCAAATGAAAAAGGTAAAGACTGATGAAAAGGAAAAAGCTTACAACATATAGAAAAATGCAGGTATAAATAGAGGAATACACGAGAGGAAACATTAACGATACAAGGGATCACATTACACACATGTAATCAACAAAAAAGAAAAGGCACAAGGAAATCCAAAAATACTAGTAAGTCACATGTGAGTCAACCATCCAATGGGTCATCCACATCCCAGTCTTGAACATCATTATATGTGAAATGCGGATCACTAGAGAGAGGGACAACATCAAGTGTTGTACTAGGAGAACCACTAGGTTCAACACATGGTAAATCACTCGGTTTAGGAGGATCATCACAATTGTTATCGTCTAAGCTCATAGAAGAGGAAAATATAAAATTTAACTCATTATGTACTTGCTCATCAATTTTAGCAATTTCTTCATTGTCGTCCAAGTTAATCACAACAAGAGTATAAATGATAATATCCATAGAAGGTGTTGGTCCTTGTTGTGTTGGAGAGATAGGGTCTGTTGGTTCTAGTAATGGAGGAGGCTCATCATTTATTACTTCTGTCAAATTTAGATTTAGATTTTCTATGTTGTTATCCTTGTTCATCTTTTGAGAAATAGCATGACTTCTATTCCTATGCTCTCTAGAATTTCTATTTCTTTTATTGCGGTTTCCAAGTTATGTTTGTGTAGGAGCGGGTTTGTCAACCATAGGTTCCTTTTCTTCTTGTGAGGGAAGAACGAAAGAAACCATAGAAGGTTGTTCAACTACTTTCTCTTTGGATTTATAAATTTTCTTAGGAGGTGGATTTGGACAAGTGTTTGGTTCTCTCTTGGTCTTTTGTAGGAAATAGGCAAGGGATTTTTTATGGATGCATCTTGGTTAGACAGAAGGGATTTAAGCTCAATATTGTTTTCTTTAAGGAGTGGAGGAGGAAAATTTTCAATGGATAGTTTGGCTATGCATTTTTCTTTAAACTTTTGGTAGGATAAGAAAAGGAAGTCTTCATAGGGCCTTATAGGTTCCATGGGCTTAAACAAAAAATAGTCCAAGGAAAAATTTTCATAAGAAGATGAATGTCTAAAGCCACTATGGATCACAGTGAATATTTCATTTCTGACTGGAAACTTTAAGCACTTATGGACAATGGATGGGATCACATTCATGGAGAGAAGCCATTTATAGCCTAACATCACATGAAATTGATCTGAATTAGAGATGATAGAGAATGATACATTTGATTTCTCCAGTCCTACATGTAAAGGGAGTTTGATCGATCCCAGCACGAGAAAAACCATCATGTGTTTTAATCCATGCTTTCAATTTATCATATCTATCCTAAGTGATTTCATGCACATATAAGAGTTCCTATGTGATCAAATTCTATCCACAGACAGGTTCAATTAAAATCCCAAGAGTGGGCTTGTCATTGATTCTACCGGCTATGTAAAGAGGACCATTAGGGGCATTTTTTATTGTTTCTTCTGAAGAGAAAGTAATGTCAATAGGAATTTTGGTTTGTTGTTTATAAGGCTTGATTTCAATCACTCTTATCATTATACTAATAGGCTTTGTTCATTAGTATCCATAGGATTTTGTTCATCATCATCCATAGGATTTTGTTCATTAGTGTTCATGTTATCATCATTTGTGTCAATGTTCATCACATCGGGCTTAGTTTCACTAGCTTTAATAAATGAAATATTGTAGTTAGGCATGTGATTGGTAAAGATTTACAAGTTTTAGTTAGGAGGAGCTACAAATTTATTACCATTGTCATTCACACCTCCAACTTGGATATGATTAGAATCAATGAGGCCTTGCATAAGATGTTTAAGATGCGTACAATGTTATGTATCATGTCCTTTTTGTTGGTGATAATCACAATAGGAATTGTGTCTAAATCTCAGAGGTAACGGCTTGCTACATTCAAGAGGCCGAACGGGAGGTAAGGTAAGCATTTTTTTTTTAATAGTTGAGTCATGATGTTTTGAAGTGTGTCAGGTAAGGGAATAAATTTTCTTTGTGGATCCCCAAAGATATAAGGATTACTCTTCTTTGTAGAAGCTAATTGGGTATCAATTTGTTGGGTGGGTTGGGAGGTGGAATTAAGTTGAAGGAAACTTTTTTTTTATCTTCTGAAAGGATGGTAGGTGTTTTGGTTCATAGATTCAGACTTTTCAAGATGGGTAGAGGTGGTTTTTGGTTCACAACTACCTACGAAATTCTGATAATCTTGAAGGGAAGTGCATAAGTGCATGAAGGAAGGGAATTTCATCATGGTAAGCTTGTCTTGTATCTTTCTTTGTAAATTTTCTATGAACATATTTTGAAGGTGAGAATCGGGAATCTTCACACTAATTTGTGAATAAAGAAATTGGTAACGTGAAATAACGTCAGTGTATTTTTCACCCTCATTTTGCTTACATCTCATCAAATTAGCTAATGTCATTTCAGGAACCATATACACTTGGAAATGGTTAATAAAGGCTTCTACAAGTTCATTAAATGAACGAATTGAGTTATGCGGTAATGTAGAAAACCAGTCCAAGGAAACGTCTTTCACGGATTAGGGAAAAAGCTTAGATAAAATTTTATCCTCAAGGATAAAGTCACTACATAAATTAGTAAAGGAATTAACATGATTAGAAGGATCTCCCTTTTCTCCATATTTCTCAAATCTAGGGGTCTCACATTGAGTTCACCAAAATGAACAATGAGAAAAATGGGTGCTTTATAACCTAGGTCACAGAACACCACTATTCCCCAATTATCATTTAAGGATGTCCGAGGATCCCAAATTGGATTGACTATCAACACAAAGGTGATTCAATTGTCAACAAAGGAGACCCAGGAAGGTTCTTTAGGCTTCGAGGGGTTCACCACCAAGAAAAATCTTGGAAAAGAAAATGAAAAAATTAAGCAACAAGAAGTTAGGATGTATGTACCTAAGAAGTTTAGAAATGCTATAAGGATTCTGAAAATGCAAAAATGCTATCAAAATATGCTAGGGAGGACTAAGACACTCTTACTATTGTCTTAGTCCCACTACTATTTTTCAGGGTAGATACAGAATCTTCAGATGTTAGAATAGAATCCAAAAGAATCTCTACAAAATACCACTTGGAGGACTGAGATTCCCTTACTTCTGACTTGGTCCCGATCTGAATTTTTGCAACTTTGAAAAGTGATCTCGAGGTTCAATGTCTGCAATTCCTTCTTCTCAAATCTCAGGTCTTGAAACCTCTAGATCTAACCTATAGGTGACTTTCCATGAAGATGACAACTTTGCAATGCAACTTTGCAACTTTACAACTTTTCACTTCAAATGATCTTCAACCTAAATCTGTAAACACAAACACACAAGAGAGGAAAAACTTGTTGATTGTTAGTAAATGGGGGTCTGCCTTGGTCAAACCCCTTGTTGGTAATTAACCATGGAATGAAATGAAATAAAGGAGGGAAATGATGAATGGAAAAATTTATATGTTGCAACTCACCAAACCCTTGTTATGAAATCTACAAACTTGTGTGAGATGGGTAGCTTGAATGTAGATCTTGAATTGAGTGAATTTTTGATAGATCTTGACTTGAATTACTTGCTTGAATAAAAACCCTACATCCCAAATGTTAGGTCAAAAACACACATGATGCAAGAATATCTTTGTCATGATGCTTAAATCTTGATGATGGCTCTAAATTCTTGATGAATTTCTCTTGAATGCTCTTGTGAACTCAATTATGCTATTAGGAATTCTCTCACAAAAGTCTTGGATGAAAATGAGTGAAAGAACCTTGTATTTATACTTATCCATACATAATATCCTAAAATTACACCACAACAAACCGACATATGAATTCATTAATTAAAGGAGGCTAAATCTCGCCAAGAGTTGGCGTCTTAGTCCCAAAGCTTGAAACTTGGGACATAGACTCCAAAAATGGGCCACTTTAAGGCACATTTAAAAAGAAGGTCCCAAGACCCTTGGAGGACAAAGATGCCCTAGGTGGCATCTTAGTCCCAATCCAAAAATCAAGGACACACATCCCAAATCATTAAATTATCATTTACCCTTTTATTTTTTTCAGGACTAGCCATGAAAAGATATAATTTATTAGGCTTGTGGATGCAAAATAGGACCAATTAAGACATAAATAAAGATAAATAAAGTAAGTCAAACCAAAACAAATGTGAAAATGCAAGGGTATGCATTTTCCTACACTACAAAATAATTTCATTTCAATACATTTATGTCCTCGACTATATTTGTTGTCAAAATTGAAATACAACCCTTTTTTGTATTCTCCTCAATTTGTTGTGGAGTCAACCTGGCTAGTTGAGGACATGAATGTGTAGGATATCTCATTTCAATTACATTTACAATCCCATGTTTCTTATTAGAAAAAACTTCTCCTCAACTTGTCTTTCCATTAGTATATATTGTTGAAAAAATTATGGTTGGAACAAACCTACCTCATATTTATGTCATCCTTTAGAATACATAGAAATAATTCATTTTAGTGTTCTTTTGTCCTATTCTTCACTCTTAGAAAAGGGTTTGAAATTGCTGAATATAGTCATTGATCATACTTATTTGTTTTAATTTAGTGATTTGGTAGAAGTAGCTATCCATAAACTTATCTCCATAATGGGTAGAAAGTTCCTCTTGAAAATTTGACCATTTGACCACATAACCCTTCTTTCTTTTCTCATCACATAACTACTGATACCAAATAAATTAATCTAGTTCCAAATATAATGATTCCATAACCACCTTTTTTTACTAGGAAAATGATGAAGATAAAAAAACTACTCTATTTGGAAAAGGTAATTGGTTGGATCCTTACCATCAAACTTCCTCATATCCAACTTTGGTATGAATTAGTTGTATATGATTATTAGAGGAATGACCCTTCTTGGAATTTGAGTCAAAACTAAAGAATTGATGTCCAAAAAAAACATTATCTTCCACCTTACTTGGTGAATCTTCACGCTTATACTTCATCCCTAAATAATCTTGTCTGACTTCTTGGAAAAATAATTTCTCATTCCTAATTGATGAAATTTCACCCTTGAACTTGATGATTTCATAATGAGGGTTAATATCCTCAATTTCTACCTCATCCTTATCTAAATATTTCCTCGATGTGGTAGCATTATTTTTTCCTTTTGTTGTAGGCCACATCATGATGGTAGAAAATATTTCTTTAATAAATCATTAAATTAAAAATAATATAAAAAATTTCATGTAACTTACTAGATCCTAGGTTGCAATTTCCCAAAGAAATCTCCCCAAAATTAAGTGGTATGTAGCCTTCAGAGTGAATTTTTGAAAACTATAAATTTTTAATAAACTACTTATTTCTACTTCAATTTGTTTGAAATTTGGACTGTAGTCTCCTCTATTACTTGTTAAAAAACCCACTAACAATAAAGAGCCAATTATGTAGGATTATGGATATATGCACTTTCCAAATAAATTAGGTAGAGACCCTAATCCTATAATAAATCGCTCAATTATGCTCCAATTCCCTTGAAATATGGACTATAGCTTCTTAAATATGGTTTTAAAAAACACAGAAATAAGAAGAAAAAAATTCCAAAATCTTAAAGATATGTGTTTCCCAAAATGACCTCCAATATTAAGAAAATATCTTGCCTCTATCGTGCCAATATCATGCTCTAATACCACTTGTAATGAAATAAATTGCACAATAGAAGAATATGATGGAAAATATCCTACAAATAATTGATAAATACTAAGAATAACAAGCCACTTTGAGGGGGAAAACCTCCAAATATCTCCAATGATAACACATTCATAGTATGATGATGAAATAAGGCTCACTACCTCTTATATATACCTTTTTTGTGCCTAGGATATCACCCAAACTAACTTACATAGCCCTATATAAGCCATAGGCTGACCTAATTAACTAAATAACAATATAATAATGATAATATGACTTAATTAAGAGTTAAGATAGCAACAAGTTCACTATTCATAACCCTTTGTACACTAATATTAAGGGAATAGCACAATGCACTTGTAAAGTTTTCATCCAAGGTCTTCAAAGCATCAAATAAATCACTTGCATTCCTCCATGTGAACAATAAAATAAGAACCATGTAGCACCACATCCAATCCATACTTCTTATAATAACATGTGCAACCTACAAGAGATGCTCAATCTAACTTGAGCCAAGAAGGCACAGGTTGCACAAGCCAAACTCAAACCCAAAAACTATGATCTCATTAAACCATGATCCCAAATTAAATTCTTGGTATTAAGATTTCCCTATATTAAATATTTTCCCAATGTTACAACCACATTAAAATATGTACATCCCAATGTCTTCTACAACATATAAGTGTTCCAAAAAATGTCTAACCCATGTGACATCCACATCTCTAAGGTGCACCATACTTAAATATTTAATTTTTACATTTTAACATTATTATGCAATACATCACAAATTAAGTTTGATGGGGATTCCTATGTTAAGATTTAGACTCTAATTCTAGGGGTAGGAATTGTATGCAAAGAAAAATTTAAACACATGCATACATAAAGAAAGAGATTCTATGTTAACAATAAATGTCATTAAAGACAAAAATTGTGACAGTTGGACATAAATGTTGGAATATGATTTTATTCCGATTGTCTTTGTTTCGAACTTAGCTCACCATCATCAAAGTGGCACATTGCGAACATATTGTGTTGCTTTAAAGTTTACGTACGCTTCAAGCTATCTGATTCCGTATAAGATAAAACACGAATGCTGGATTACATAAATATTGCTAGAAATATTACATGGCAAACGAAGAAAACGAAACAAAGTATGCATACAAAGTCAGACAGGTTGTTTTGAAAGATTCTTTACTGACCATAAATACAAACGATTTAAGCAATGAAAGAGAAATCTACTTTGTCCTGATTAAAAATGGTGTTAATACCAATTATAAGTATTACTATAAGGCCCATGCATCGATCTGTCCGGTATCATATATAGAAAACAAGGAAATTAGCTGTCATAATCTTAAACAATCCCAAGAATATTCCTATAAAAGAACCGATTCTTTTGCAGGTCAAGTTTAAGATTTATTTCCAAATTCACACAAAGCATAAGGTGCTTTTGGTGATCCAGATATGGGCTCTGAAATTGGCGAATCATCAATATTGAACATTATTCCTATCCTTATATTCTTGATTTGCGCAAGATTTGTAGTTTCAGATTTCAATGGCGGTGAGAGAAATTCTCTGATGATCTTGAAAGAGCATCTTGATCACAACCACAAGACAGTCCTGCACAGCAATTGGACAGAGGTCCATTGCTTTGAAAATATCAGTCACTGGGTAGGTGTAAGATGCACTAATTGGCGGGCTACCCAATTATCCTTAGATAGCATGGGGCTTGATGGAAGCATTCCATGGGACGCTTTTGCAAACGTAACAGAATTGAGAGTACTCAGTTTGAAGAACAATAGCTTGGCCGGAAGTCTTCCAGATTTTGCAAAAGTTCCTTTCATTAAGCAAATTGACTTCTCATATAATAAACTTAATGGGAGCATCCCATTGAGTCTGGTGGATTTGCATTTCTTGGAGGAATTGTATCTACAGAATAATGAGCTGACAGGTTCAATCCCTGCTTTCAATCAGCCTAGTCTGAAGGCCTTCAATGTCTCCAACAATCATTTGACAGGTACCATTCCAAATACCATTGTGTTGAACTCATTTGATGAATCTGCTTACTTGGGCAATGATTTAAATTGTGGCAAAAAATTGTCTCATAATTGCTCAATGTTAACTTCCTCTCCTTCACCTTCACCAACACCAAATCATAGTTCCACGGTTCGCCATAAAAGTGGTGTATCTAAAGACATTCTCGTTCTCATTTGTATTGTAGCCGCTGCAGTTTTACTGATCATAATTCTCCTCTTTGCTTGGTTCTATAAAAGGTTTATATCGTCTAGCGATTAAATGCTTCCACCAAAAAGCTTCCTTTTTCCAAGAAGAAATATTGGGTGTAAATTTGCGAAGCAAAAAGAATAAATGGCTGCACTGCAACTTCTTCCATAGATGTTGGAATAATCAAGCCTTCAATTTCTCCCATCCCAATTACTAAATAAAGGTAGTTGTTATTAAATATTTGTTTAATAAGAGGCAAATTCATAAATGTTGTTTAGTTGTAGTAGTATGGTATCCTACAAATATTAAATGCACATACTCAAGTCCTTTATCTTGTAATGTTTTTCATTGAATTGAATAAAAGTTTGGATGCTGGAGTATTTCTATTTTCCCTCTATCCATCATCAAAGTGGTATCACAGCCAAGTTGAAGTCTCTTCTAAAGTGGTATCACAGCCAAGTTGAAGTTAAAGAAGAGATTGAAAAGATAGTGGGTTTAAGATGATTATGAATGGATCAGTTTGCAGTCATAGGCGAATTCTCATAGGTAAGAATTATGATTTTTGGTCATTTAAAATGAAGATTTTATTTTATTAAAAAAATCTAATAGAAAATGGTTTTGTAGAATCTCTCAATTAGGTAGTCTATCAGGCTTTAACACAAGATGAGAAAGATCAAACTTAAAAAAAAAAAAAATTTGCAAACATTCTATTTTTAATACAACAATAGATGAGTAAGTTTTTGTACTTGAATTAAGAGGGCACAAGATATTAGGGTACAGTTAAGAAAGTGGCTAAATTACAATGAGGGATTTTTTAAGAATTTGTAAAGGAAGGATTTAAAGTCAATAGATTAGTTTTTGAGTCAAATTATGAATTTTGCTAATCAAATTAAATCACAATGAACATAAATAACTAATTAGAAGATTACATAAAAGATTCTCAAAAACTTACCTAGTAAATTTGATCCTATTGTGGTTACAAATGAAGTGTCCAAAGATCTTATATAACTATTTGTAGATGAGATCTGTGTTATCCCACAAATCTAGAATGAACAAAAATAATAATTCTTTTTTAGAGAATGAATTTAAATTACAAGTTTTATTTAGTAGAGGTAGAGGAAGAGGAAGGCCAAGATCAAGAGACAAAAGTAGAATATTAATCAAAGATATAGAAGAAGTCTAGATCAAGATGGCTACCAAGTCAACATTTTTGTATGGTTTTCTAGAAGAAGTCTATGTGCAACAACTATCAAATTACGAAGTGTATGGGCATAAAGATGAGGTTGTAGGTTAAAAAAATTTGGAATGGTCTCAAACAAGTACCAAGAATGTGGTATGGCCAAATTGATCCATACATAATTATCAATAGATTCAAGAGAAGCATCAATGATCCTACATTGTATACAAAGATCAACAAGAAATATTAGATGTTAGTTGTCCATATGTTGATGATTTAATCTTTATTACATTTTTTTTGTAGACATGTTTAACTAGCCATGAAGAAAGAGTTTGAAATTATAGATTTAAGATTGATGAGATATTTTCTAGGATTTAAGTTGTTCAATTAGATAATATGACATTTTTTTTTTTTAATCTAAGTATGTCAAGGATGTGTTAAGGAGATTCAAGATGATGAATTGTAATTCAACACCAACTCTAGTTGTAATAGGAACTAAACTTAATAAAGAAGATAAGAGATCCAATGTTGATCCAACAATATTAAAAAAACTCATTGGAAGTTTGATGTACCTAACAACAACATTGCTAGATATATTGTATGGTGTCAATCTAATTTTGAAATTTATAGAGTTACAAAATAATCAAATTGGAAAGTTAGCAACATAATATTGATAGTTATTAAAAATATTAAAAATATTATATTCTACATATTATATTCCACAAACTATAATGATTTTGGTTTGATAGCTTATATTGATAGTTATTTTATAGGTAGCATAGATGATAGGAAGAGTATTTCTAGATATAATTTCACTTTAGATTAGATAGAGTTTCATGGTGGTTAAAGAAATACCCTATTCTAAATATTTTATTAGCTAAAATAGAGTATGTGACAACAACTTCAACATGTCAAGTAATTTAGATATGTCAATTATTGCTAGATTTGTAGCAAAGATGATAGGAAGAGTATTTCTAGATATAATTTCACTTTAGATTAGATGAAGTTTCATGGTGATTAAAGAAATACTCTATCCTAAATATTTTATTAGCTAAAGTAGAGTATGTGGCAACAACTTCAACATGTCAAGTAATTTAGATATGTCAATTATTGCTAGATTTAGTGTATAAGTAGGAGGATCCAACATCAATATTTTTTATAACAAATCAATAATTAAATTATCAAAGTATCGTGTTTTTCACAAAAGGAGCAAACATATTGATACCAAGTACCATTTCATCATAGATATAGTAAATAATGGAGAATTTTGAGCACCTAAGATAGAATTTAGGCATTATGGATATTGAAGCAACTAGTGGTAGAAATTAAGTAGTGTTGAAACAAATAATAAATTAATTTCTCCCACCATAATTATTAAATAAAGGAAACTATTATCGAATATTTATTTAGTAAGTTTCTAGAAGAGACAAATTATTAAATATCATTTTTTTTTTGTAGTATGGTTTTCTACAAATATTAAATGTATTGTAATATCTCATGTCCTCTAATATTGGCACATATTGTAATGTTTTTCATCAAGTTGAATAATTTTTTTAATTTTGTACTATTTCTATTTTTCCTCTAATTATCATCACATATGACAATTATTGCAATAATGTATTTGTAGTTCAAAAGTGCATAAATCTACCTTTTATACTAATGATTGATAATTTTAATAGGATTAATCATTCAAGAAATTGATCTATGTTGAACTATGTGCTATTGGATCTACCCCATAAAGATTTACCCAAATATCAAAGAGTGTAAGATTTACAAAATATACTTATTAAAAAAGAAATTAAGCTAAATTAGATGTATTATAATTTAAATTCCTCTAGCAATATTGCATTCTTCTATATAACAATTTGATATAGCACATGGAGTTTGTATTCAATGAAGTGATATTTTGGGATACAAGTGAGAACCTGATATATGGATAATTGAGTACCCCCAATATATATTTTTGATAAAGGGTAAAAATGGGTTTTATGGACCCAAAACCACAAAGTTTACAAAAATAAAGAAAGGAAACAAAAGTCCAACAGAAAACACCAGCTGCCCAAAAGGTAAAGGAAGGAGCAAGCGGATTGAGACAGAACCAAGAAAGGTTAAGCAAAAATAGCCGCCAAAACAACAAAAAACCATAATTAACAAAGTCTTGAGACGGTTATCTCCTCAAGTTCTGCATGTCATGGACTCCCCTTTTTAAAAATTTGAATCATCTTTGGAGTAGGGGGAGCCTTTCTCTTCAGATTGGCTCTAGTTCTCTTTGATATGCCGCATCCATTTCCTGGCTTTTATCATTGGTTTCCTCCAAATCCACCACCAGAGACCCCTGTTGGGCTCTGTCTAACTTCTCAGTCATAGCATTAATTATAATGGCATTGTGTTTGGCCATTCGATTGTTTTGCTCTGCAACAATTTTGATGGTGTTCCTCATATTCTCAACCTCAATTTCAATATTTTTGTTTTGTCGGCGTGGTTACAGAGTTTCTTTGCTGAGACCATGATCTCCACAATCCACATCTTTCTTTTCAATCGCAACAATCTTGGCTCCCAGCTCTTCCAACTTGCTTTGAAGGGCCCAATTTTTTATCTTTAACTCATTAATTTCATTGAAAGTCCATTTCAAAAGTTTGAAATGGGAATCAACATTAGTTTTGGCTAAATTCAGAACATCCATAGAGGGATCCCTTCCAATATTAAAATAAGGTTTTTCAAGGTCGGGAATTAGCAGAACCGTCTCTAGCAGGGTCTTTCCAACGAATCGGCACTTGGCTTCGGTGTTGGCACCAGACTCCTCAGATTCAGGGGAATCTTCAGAATATGACACAAGGTTTTTAGCCTGGGGGTTCTTATCAACAAGAATGGTCTTAAGGGAGGGGCTTCCCGGCTCAAACTCAACACGAGCTTTATCAGTAAAAGGGATAGGGTTTTCTTTGCCAGAAGGGATAGCATGCAGGCTAAGGACAATTCTAGCCGGACATAAATTGGGAAAAAACTTTGAGCAACTAGGCTCAGTGTCGTCCTCCTCAGAATCAGGAAGAGTTTCTAGATTTGCGGGGACATGCATTTTTTGATAATGCTCAATAATCAATCTAATCAACCCATTATGCAGGATATGGAATCTTCTAGGGTTTTTCTTATGATCATCCAAGCTTTTCCTTAGAGATCAAAAAATATAATAGGGGAAAGAAACCCTTACCTTGTAGTGAGAGTGATTGAGTAGAGCAAAGTGATAGCCATAGACCCTGGTGAAGCACCTGTCCACCGTAATGTACTCCATGATGACCCGTAGGACCTTTCTCCAAAGGGATTTTATGGTGTCAGCTTCAAAGTAGCTGTTAGCTATTTTCACAAGATTCAACCTTTCTTTTTCTTTTTTAGGAAATCTGATCACAACATTGTCAGAAAAAACCCTTTCCTTGAAGAACTTCTTCCCATCAGTAGACAAACCCATCACTTCAGCTATCAAATTTTCATTGAGCTCCACATTCCTTCCAAACAGGGTAAGGTTTCCATTATTCCATTTTTTCACAAAAAGGTCTGTAGCCGCTTGATTGGAACCATGGAGCTTCTCCAGGAAAGGAAGTAACCCGCCGCTTTTAACTTTATTCCAAACCTTAAAATTTTTTGTGTGCATTGCATAGCTGTCCGGCTCGATTCTTTTCCTTTCTCCACCCATCTTGACCAACACAATGGGGTAGACACAGATGAAATCTTTACTAAAATTAGCCCTGCCAAATCTGAGAACCCACAAAGTGTGCAGAGCTTTCTTGGAAACTAAGCCACTAAGCTCGGTCCCATACAATCTAATGATTATGATGTGAAAAATCCAACCTGTCCTCATTAAAGGAATGACACGCCTCTTGTCCATGTGATTTATCATAATTCAATAAAGCATAGACATTAGAACTTAGATCGCTAACATTAAGCTAGGTGCGCAAATCATTACTCCTAACTCCTTCATTAGCAAAAAAATCTGCAACATTGGCTTCTCTATAATCATGTGATATTTTAACTTTATCAAATTTAGCCAAGGTCAAGATGGCGTCATCAACCCAAGATTTTATTGTCCACGAGGGGGGAGACTTGCCACGGAGCCAGTCAATTATATTTTTTGAATCACCTTCAAGCCATAGATTTTTAAAGTTAAGACTTTGGGCTAAATTTATAATGTGAAAAGTGCCAGCAGCCTCCGCCAAATGATTGGTTTGGGAGCCGAGAGGAGAGGTCGTTGCACCGAGGAAATTTCCAAAGGAATCCCTTATGACTCCACCATAGCCAGCTGCCCCCGGGTTACCTTTAGCGGCACCATCAAAGTTAGCTTTGACCCATCCATTAGGCGGAAAAGACCAGCGAACACCCTCTCTGTCCTTCTTGGCTTTCTTAGGAGCGTAAGGCAAGTCAAGGCTAATGTTCCAATCCTTAGCAACTATACGGTCATAGGGCAAATGTCCTGCTTTCTCCGACAAGCAAACCTTCTGGGACAAGACATTAAAATTTTCCTTCAAGAATCTGATGATTTTATCAAAAACAATATCCACTGGAGCTTCTTTGTCTCTGTAAATTCTATTGTTACGTTCTTTCCAAAGACCCCAAGCAACATGAGGGAAAGAGAAATCCCATGAAAGCCTGAGTATAGAATTTTTAGATGGGGCTTTCCATTGAAGGAAGAAGTCTTCAATGGACAATGGAAAAACCCAAGAAAGATGCCACAAACTGATAATTTTTTCCCAAATAGCAGCAGCAAATGAGAAATTAAGGAACAAATGACGCACAAGTTTGGCCTCCATCTTACAAAGAAAACATCTGTTGGGTATTTGAAATCCGTGTTTGCAAAGGTTATCAATCGTGAGCACCTTGTTTTGGAGAAGGATCCAAAAAAAAATGTTGATTTTAGGGATCAAATGTTTGAACCAAGCCTTCGACTAGAAAGGAGGAGAGTCCTGAGATGAAGTAATCCTGGCAAAGGCAGACGAAACAGAATAATTGCCTGAGGGTTCATCAGACTAGACAAGACGATCTTCCAACTGGTCAGAACAAAGTCTAACAGCCAGTAGAGAAGACTGGATAGGAGCAAGAGCCTGACTGACAATACACGGATCCACCCATTTACCATTCACTCTGTAGTCTTTCACATAAGATCCATAATGGGCCTTGCAATTCTCAGCCCATTCACTAAAGGAATTGGTTTTTAAAAGGGGCTCCTTGAAGGAATTTGTTTTTAAAAGGGGCTCCTTGAAAAGCCATCTATCCTCCCAAAATCTAGTTTGGTTTCCACTTCTCACTTGCCATCCAGTTCCAGAGTCCACAATATTTTTACCATTGATTAGATTATTCCAGCAAGTAGAACCTCTGGGAAGAAGGTGGGAATCCTTCAGAATAATAAAGGAACGGTTGTTTTCTAAATATTTGCTAGCCAGGATATCTGTCCATTCCCCTGAAGATGAAAAGATTCTCCAAATTTGTTTTGCTAGAAGGATTTTGTTAACCGTTATGATTCTTCTAAGACCTAATCCTCCGGACCCTTTTTTGGTCTACAAACCAGATTACATCCAATTAAAGGAAGTCTTTTTTTTCTTCAACACCCGACCATAGAAATATTTTTTGAATCTTTTCTATAGCATCAACAAATTTAGCAGGAATCTTGAAAAGGCTCAGGGCATAGATAGGCAAATTCTGGAGTGAAGCTTTGAGGAGCTGAAGTTTTCCCGCTTGACTTAACAGAGCTCCTTTCCAACCAACAAGCTTCTTGCTAAATCTTTCAACCAACGAAAGCCAAAAAGAATCAGGAGGTTTAAGGCTTAAGGGTAAACCAAGATAGGTGGCAGGCAAGGAATCCACCCTGCATCCTTGAATTCTGGCAATTTTGGTCTGTCTTTGAACCGACGTATTGAAGAAGAACAAAGAACTTTTTTGATTGTTGATCAACTGTCCTGAAGCTCTCCCATATTTATCTAGTAGATGTTTTAAAGTTTTTCCTTCAGAGACCGAAGCTTTACTCATTAGCATAGTATCATCAACAAATTGTTGATGGGAACAAACCAGGTTACCAGAAGAAGGTTTGAGACCAAGAAGAGATCTATTGTCAACCAACTTTTTCAGATTTCTTCCAAGACTTTCAGCCATAATACTGAATAAAATAGGAGAAATAGGATCACCCTGTCTTAGACCTTTGGTACTTTGGAAAAAAGAGGTAGGGGATCCATTAACCATAACTGATATGGAAGCAGTAGACATAAGCTATTCCACCATTTGGAGAACCCTGTTACAAAAACCAAAAGCCTTTAATATTTTAAATAAGAAAATCCAGTCAACTCTATCATAGGCTTTTGATATATCAAGCTTTAATAAAAAGCCTCCAGTCTTCGATTCCACTAAGGAATGAATATTCTCATGCACCGTAACAATAGAGTCAAGGATTTGTCTGCCAGGGACAAAGCCATTTTATTGAGGAGAAATCAAAGAGGGAAAAAAGGTTAAAACCTTAGAAATGATTTTGTATATAGAATTACAAAGACTTATGGGCCTGAAAGCCTCAAAATTATTAGCTCCAGGTTTCTTGGGGATAAGGACCAAGAAGGTGGCATTTAATTCCTTTAGGATACTTCTGGATCCAAAAAATTCTTTAACAACATTTACCACATCTTCTCCAACAATCTCCCAGAGCCATTGAAAGAAAAATAAAGGGAAACCATCCGAACTTGGAGCTTTACTCCCATCAAAGGAGAAAATAACCCGCTTGACTTCCTCATTGGTTGGGATAGCAGACAAGAAAGAGTTATTTTCCTGGTTGATAATTCTTGGTATAACTTCAACTAACTGATCCTGATCATTTTGGTTAATTTCATCACTCACCGAAAGAAGATGTTTGAAAAAAGAGCTAGCATGCTTTCTAATTTCCTCCTCCTCCTCATACCTGATGCCATTCTCTTCAATTTGAGATATTTTGTTGATTGCTCTATGTTTTGAAGCCGATGGATGAAAATACCTGGTATATTTGTCACCTATAGATAACCAAAGAGCTCTAGATCTTTGCTTCCAGAACTCCTCCTCCTTTCCGATTATGTCATGCATCTTAGTGAGGAGCTCATTCTCTTTTTCCTTAGTGTCATTCAAATATCCCTCCTTCTGGATTTTATTTTGAATTTCTCCCAAATCCATCTGGAGGTCAGACTTGATCCTACAGATGTTCCCAAATGACTCCTTTTTCCATTTTTTTAGATTACATTTCACTTCCCTTAGTTTTTTAGCTATTCTAAACATAACTGTACCAGGAACACTTATATTCCACCATTTCCTAATTTCCTCTTTAAGAGCAGGATGAGAGATCCACATTTTTTCAAATCTGAAAGGGATGTTTTTCTTCTTTTTTATGGGGTCCGCAATAAAATTGATAGGGAAATGATCAGAACCAATCCTAGAGAAAGCTTTAAGAGAGCAGTAATAATAAAAAAACCAATGATTGGAAATTAAAGATCTATCTAATCTGACCTGAATGAGATCCATCCCCTTTCTGTGATTAGACCAGGTATAGGAAGCTCCATGTAAATCCAGATCAATCAACCCCTGATTATCAATGAAATTCTGAAGATCCTCTTTGCTCTCCACATTGATCTGGGATCCTCCAAATTTTTCTCCATTCATTAAGGGTGTATTGAAATCACCCATAAGAACCCAAGCCTCTCTATCAAAAATTCTCCTAAAGGCAGCCAGCTCCAACCAAAAGGATTTTCTCATTCCTTTTCCATTGGGAGCATATATATTCAATTGAATCTAGCTGAAGTTGTCCCTTATATGTGTGAATCTAGTGGCAGTATGATTCATTCCTTCCAAAATCGGATCGCCTTTGATTATGTGGCTATTCCAGAAAGTAGCAATGCCTCCAGAAGTGCCAATCGAGTTATTACCATGAGTACTACAGTGCTAGAAAATTTTTACCTTTTCAACTTTCTCCTTTGACATTTTAGTCTCCTGAATTTGAAGAATATTAGGCTTGTGATCTCTAACAAAATTGTGAAGAACATCCTGCTTATGGGGGCTATTGAGTCCCCTGATATTCCAAGACATAATCTTCATTAAATACCAGAGGGATTAAGGCATTCCCGGATGGTTTTCTGAAACCCATCCGATATATCCTAAAAGCTATTATGCTCTCTTGTCTTTTTAGAAGAATTTTTCCGTCGTGAGTTCTTTACTGCTCCATAGTCTGCCTTAGCTTTTGATCTGAGAGAAATGCCACTTGGGGTCTTCCCTTGTTTATTTTTTTCTTTCTTCTTCTTTGATAAGTTCTCTTCTTTATCAGTCTCTTCTTGGTTATCCGTCTCTTTGCTAGATTCCCATTCCTTATCAGTTAGGATCCTTTGTTCCCAGGGTAAAGTATCCATATTACCATTCACCTGAAAAGACAAAAAATTACTGGAAAGATTAGTAGAATGGTCCAGGTTTTCAAGGGAGTCCTTGACCACTTCAAAGGAGTTGGGATCCGTAAAGTTCGCAGCACCCAGGGGGAAAGATCTTCAGAAGATGGGAAAGGGAATGGGATATTCAGTTTCAAGGACAAGCCCTTACTAGGAATATCCTCCAAGCTCGGAGTCTCAACATTTTTCTCTGTTGGGATTGTCATTTGGGACAATGATTTAGCTTTTTGGTTCAGATCTTCTTCCCCAGCCGACAGATGTTCATTGGATCCATTTTCCTTAGAAGATAATGTTTTAACAAGATTCATATAATGGGGATCCTTAGGGATCTCTCCATTATTTTCCATGACCACTTCAGTCTCAGAAGAGGTGCTCTGAATATTAGACTCTTTATTTTCCAAGTCCTGAACATTAGACTCTTTATTTTCCTTACTATCTCCTCCTAATTTATTTTTTCCAAACCATTTTTAAGGAGCCAGCTGGTTTCTCTTTCTCAGATGTGGCGTTTAAGGGACATTTTTTAGCCCAGTGCCCAGATTTCCTGCACTTGAAGTAGACAAACGAGATGGTTTCAAACTCTATATTCTGCAACTAGGATCTAAGTTTAGACTGGATCTCAATCGAAGAAGGAAGGTTAGCTTCCTGGGAAACCCCCACACATATTCTCGCAAAAACCAATCTCTTTCTAGCAGCTATCATAGTATCAATAGAAAGGAGCTCACCAAAGGAACTCGCAATACCATAAAAGATATCTTCACTCCAGTACTCTAGGGGTAGGCCTGAAAGTCTAACCCAAACTGGGACATTCTCAAAAATGGAGTCTGAAAGATCCAAATTAGAGGACCACTTCTTTAGAGCCAGAGAAGATTTCCCTATAACCCAAGGACCCCCACTTGTAACAGCCAAGATGTCCTCTTTGCAAGTAAATTCAAACACAAAAAAACCCTTTGGAAGAGCAGAAACTAAGACTTTTCCGTTTGTTCTCCATTTATTTTTAATGAACTCCCTGACCACTTCAATATTTGGTCTAGGGCCCATCAACTTCCCAACCAGGGTTCTTTCCATTAGAGTGATATTATGATCGATTAGAAAATCTGGGATAGAAATTACAAACTTACCTCTATCCGGGGAAGAGATATTTTTCACTAGAGGGAAAGATGATTTTCCATTTTGTTTTACCCTGAACAGAGGTCCGTGGTTTATGCATTGCCTCCAATGTCGCTCTCGTGGTCCTGTTCCATCTCTTTACCCATCCTACCTTTGATCCTAAGGCAGAAGCGCAGCAGTGATTAACCGCCGCAATATCCCTTTCCACCCAGGTTCCACATGGATTTTGTGGTTCAAGTCCACATCTCTCCCCTCATCACGGCCCTACCTTTGCTTCTTACTTGATTCCAACTCTCGATCTGGACAGATTTCTCCTGGACCTTGCTCGGATTTCCATTTTCGCCCTCGATTTTGAAATCCCTTTTCTCCCCGCCATGCCCACGCCATGCGGGATTCCATTTCTTCGAACTGGAATTTAATGTGAATGTTTAAGCCGGGCATTGTAACATTAAATCAAATCAAAACGGACCAAGCATCGAAGAAAGACCTAAAAGCACCATGAAAATGTCAAAGGTCCATTTTCTATGGTACATTGCGACTTTTAAAAATAGAAGAAAAATGGGATGCCGCAAGGTGATAAATTTGAAACGTTTTATCTAATGGGATAACCCCATTTAAGCTAGATGCGAATTGGAACTTTTAAATGATGTGTACTGCCATTAATCTTTCAAAATGATTGAATGATTTTGAAGTGTTTTAACTAGATTTCTATCGGCTTGAAAAGCAACTTTGGAATAAGTGAATACCATACGACCAAATTAAAAACATCCTAAATGGTATGTTTAGTTTCCGTCATGATCAAAATAAATACAAGCTCTATTGAAGCCAGTTTTTTATGATATAAAATGATCTTTTGAAGAAGAATCCATTAATCTAAGATGAGCATGGAGACCAAAGCTTTGCAATTTTGGTGATCTCTTAAAAGGTTCTTTCTTGCGAGGAAGAATCTAGATTCTATTTACTAGTTGATAAAATAAGAACAACAAACTTTTAAATTGAATTATTTTGAAAGGTAAGAAATTATAAAATTTCAAGAGTAGATTGGAGTGAACCTCACTTTAATTCAATTTAATTTATTTTTAAGGCCTCAAAGGACTTGTATGATTAGATCATGTCCTTGTATGAGATATTATTTAGGTTTTTAATTGTAGCTTTGACTTGTAGTTCCTAGTACACCAAAGGGCAGAGAACTATCTTAATTTTTGTAATGCTTGATGTTTGCATCTAGCCCCCAAATGTTATTTGGTATACTTTTTTTTACAAGACAAATACCTTGAATTCTTCTTCATATGTTACCTTGTTATCAATTTCAAATGGAGATGTAAGTTCTTTCTATATGAGGGAATAAATGTGTCTTCTCATTCCTTGAACAACTAGCTCCAAAGTAACCAATTAGGACTTATAATTTTGGGTATACTTATCCTTGCGAAGTATATTAATACTCTTATGGATGAAACCCTCATATTATCAACCCTTGCTTGGTGAATGTGAAAATATGTATCACACTTTTATATAATAAAGGACCTAAATTGATATAAATTTTTAACTTGAATCACTAGAAAGTGACACATATGTTTTGAATTTTGAAATTATGTAAATTAAAATAAAATATTTTTTTGTGTGCTTTCTTTTTATTTTGTAAAAAATATATATTTTAATTTAATTTCATCAAAATCATTGGAATTCCTTCTTTCTTCATTCCCTAAGTAAGTATTATCTTCAGCTTGAATAGATATTTTCATTTCTTTATTTTTCTAGTCAAATTAAGGGAAGGTGTATATCCTACATCACTAGATTTTTCTCCATCATATCTTTGATCTATGACTATGACCTTGATAACCAATCCTCTCTCATTATATTGGGCCTAACTTGGAATCTTCATCGAATTAGATGGTTACATTATAACTATTGATGGTCCATCAATAGTTTCCAATCTATATTTCAAATTTGGTTGGGAGTAACTAGTAAACAAGGTGGTAACTACTAAATATGTATTATTTTACATGATAATCATTATAAACCAATGTGTTAACCACAAAATAGCTGATAATTTGGGAGAATCCTATAGGTAAGGTGGAAAATTCTTGATATATATATTTACTTAGTTTCTGGTTTCTAGTTGAGTGAAAACTTATAGCCAACCAACAAAGGTTGGAAAAATCAAAGCTATTTATCTAATTAATTTTTTTATTTTTCATTTTTTTGATTATCATCATAAATAACTTTCACTCTTGACATGGTTTGATCTCATTTAAAGGTCAATACCTTACAACCCTTACCATTGTTTCCTTTTCCTAGTACCCCATTTCTAGTTTCTAGTTTCATTTTTTAAGGCGTCCTTCCTCTTTTCTTCCTCTTTGCATGGTCACAGTATAAGATTGACATTGAGAAACACCCATAATTTGGGTATGTGCAGGATCATCATGGAAAAAACATGCCCTTAAGTGGCAAAAAATTTAGAAAAATTAGAGTTATGAAACTTGACGTAAAATTTTGAATAAATTATCTATATTATTTCAAAAATATGTAAGAATAGAATCTATAGAAAATTTAATGTAGTTTCTAAACTACTAGGTTTGTTTAAAAAAATCTATTTGGTGAAAATTTAAAAATTTCAATGCAAGCAGGCCTTTAAATTTCAAGGAAAAAAT